>WNWK01000966.1:0-26938 GCA_009830355.1 Cherax destructor
CCTCAAGGAAGTGTCCTGGGGCCACTCCTATTCCTCATTTACATAAATGACCTACCGAATGCATCACAACTACTCAAACACATTTTATTTGCAGATGACACAACATATGTCTTCTCTCACCCAAATCCAGTTATACTGGCCAACACTGTTAATGCCGAATTACAGAAAATATCAACATGGATGACGACTAACAAGCTTACTCTCAATACTGACAAGACCTACTTCATACAGTTTGGAAGCAAAGCCACAAATGTTCCACTTAACATAACGCTCAATGGTACACCCATCACAAGACTCACAGAGGGAAAATTCCTAGGAATCCACCTTGACAGTAGCCTTAAATTCCAAACACACATACAACAAATTTCCAAGAAAATCTCGAAGACAGTAGACATATTATCAAAGATACGCTATTATGTACCACAATCAGCTCTCCTTGCACTATATCATTCACTTATCTACCCGTATCTCACCTATGGAATCTGTGCATGGGGATCAACAACATTAAATCACCTTAGACCACTCATAACACAACAAAAGGCCGCAGTCAGAATGATAAAAAATTCCCACTCTAGACAGCATACTCCACCAATATTCAAAAGTCTCAAACTACTCACCGTAAAGAACATTCATACTTACTCTTGTGCCTACTACATATATAAAACTTTACACTCTAATATAAACCCTCCGCTCAAAATTCTCCTCACCAACTTTAATAGGACCCATGACCACAACACAAGACACAGATCACTTTTTGATATACCCCGTGTTCATATCAACCTATGTAAAAATTATATGCACATAAAGGGCCCCAGAATCTGGAATTCACTACCAGTAAATATTAAGATAATCTTGTCTGAAAATCAATTTAAGACTCAACTCAAAAACCACCTACTCACCCAAAACTAAATGATCATACTATAAACTACTCTGAAAAATGCTCATTATTACTTTCCTATACGATAATCTCAATTTTTAATAATATGTTACTATTATGTTACCCCCTACTCAATCCAAACTAAATACTCATATTATAAGTTAATGTTAAAAATGCTCAATGTTATTTTCCTTAAGATAATCTCAATTCCATATTACCATTACTGTAACAATCTAATATCATTATATAATAATTTAAACAGTAAAATTTCATCATATTGTAATTTTGAAAACAATTTTTAACTAGAATAAACTCAATAAATTTCTCTAATATTAAGTACATAGTCTTTAAGTTACTAGAATAAGCTGCCCCTAATGCCATGGCATGTCAGTGGCTCTCCTTGCACTAAATTTACATTGTAACTACCAATACCTATGTAATCTGCAATCTGCAACGAAATAAAATTTACTTTACTTTACTACTTTACTAGTACAGTAGAGAACCACCCGACCGTCGCTTGGCGTGAGAGGACGGCTTGGGTCAAACGCGTGGGTCAAGGGTGAGGCAGTCACGCGTGGATACCGTAGGCCCAGGATATCGTGAGCGAAATGGAGTCAGGAATTTGACGTTTCCGAATAACCAAACCGCGGTTAATGGCCTCACTTCACAATAGGATGTGTTGTGAATGTTCGCCGTGAATAATGAGGGACATTAAGTCCAAGAAACCGCAATAATAGGGAGATAATGTGCTAAATAGTGAACGACGCCGCCGTTACGAGTGTTCGGTAGAAGAAATGCGCGTTGGGTTGATCATGGTTCATCGTACACAATTATTAATGGTTTAATTTCTAACGAAGACATTAAGTCGTCGTGTGATCTGTGAAGAAATTCGGGGTAATCAATTGTGATTATGGGAATAAGTGAGATGATACAAGTCGTCATTTCCCGACTAACCACATGGTAAATTCTTAGTCCTGTCCCAAGGACCACAGAGTTGTTAAAGCTTAATCGGGACAACCAATCCACCATCATCTTGATGGGAGACTTGTGTTTACCGGCAGGACGACGAGAATCGTCGGAGGAAGACAGATGAGAGGACTGTCTCCTCCCCACAGTATCTTTGTTGTAGCTGTTACACTGGCCAGTGGTATACGCTGCAATGATGATCTCCAATGAACATCAATGACACCGGGTGAGTGATGGTTTTATAATTGTGTACTCTCTTCTCTTTCTTTCTAATCAGTCCAATACCAAAATACAGTCCACTAAAAATAACAACACCGTAACTATTGGCGTTATCTATTTCAATTTATTAAAACTGGTCAAGGATAGATGTGGGTTTGGAGTGAGAATATCGAAGAGACCCCTTGGACGCGACCAGGAGTGGGTCAAGTTTTCTCACACGCCTCGTGGGAGTGACTGTAGTAAATTAAATTGACGGTCATCTAACGTTGAGATTATCTGTTTGTAAGTGGCGGTGAAGTCCATACAGGTAGGCTCATAATTCTCCACAGTCAATAGGTTCTAATATGGATGTATGTATTATGTTTATTTGATATGTACGGTGTTTCTTATATAATTTTGAAAAATATGTCGTAGATGGATTAATGAAAATACTATCTATAATAACGCATTATACGACATTTAAATCGCACCAAAACGATTAATAATAATATTATTATTATGCTTCTTATGTTATTGCATCAACACTAGTGAGACACTTAGCTACTCCCTCGCCTGACACAGCTGGTGAGACACTTAGCTACTCCCTCGCCGGACACAGCTGGTGAGACACTTAGCTACTCCCTCGCCTGGCACAGCTAATGAGACACTTAGCTACTCCCTCGCCTGGTTCAGCTAGTGAGACACTTAGCTACTCCCTCACCTGGCTCAGCTAGTGAGACACTTAGCTACTCCCTCGCCTGGCTCAGCTAGTGAGACACTTAGCTACTCCCTCGCCTGGCTCAGCTAGTGAGACACTTAGCTACTCCCTCGCCTGGCTCAGCTAGTGAGACACTTAGCTACTCCCTCGCCTGGCTCAGCTAGTGAGACACTTAGCTACTCCCTCGCCTGGCACAGCTAGTGAGACACTTAGCTACTCCCTCACCTGGCTCAGCTAGTGAGACACTTAGCTACTCCCTCGCCTGGCACAGCTAGTGAGACACTTAGCTACTCCCTCGCCTGGCTCAGCTAGTGAGACACTTAGCTACTCCCTCGCCTGGCACAGCTAGTGAGACACTTAGCTACTCACCTGGCACAGCTAGTCCTATTTTTTAACGATGCCAACTAGTGATTTTAATGTACCAGAATACTAACACAGTGTGGAAGTTTATTTAGATATAGGTACACATAAATACAATTATCAGTACTTTCTCAGTACTTGCTCACTGAGTTTAATAGTTTCTAACTTTTCACTTAAAGTAAGAGCTTTAGATGTCATATAATACGTATATGCAATAACATTAAAACCTTTAAAACTTTGGAAAGTTTCCATATAGAATCGAGAAAGACGCAGAACTCAGTGAGGATATAAGTGAACTGAGAGAAAGAAAATGAGAAAATGACACACGGACGCCCAGCAGGAGCTCAGATTGTGATAGTGAATCAGGAGCCATATAAACTAATTTTGGGGTATAATTTGAAAAATATATATTAGTAAAGCTCTGAGAAGTAAAGCTCCATAAACCAGGGCTCTCTTTCTCTCTCTCTCTCTCTCTATCTCTCTCTCTCTCTCTCTCTCTCTCTCTCTCTTTCTCTCTCTCTATATATATATATATATATATATATATATATATATTTATTTATTAACACATCGGCCGATTCCCACCAAGGCAAGGTGGCCTGAAAAAGAAAAACTTTCATCATCATTCACTCCAGCACTGTCTTGCCAGAGGGGTGCTTTACACTACAGTTATAAAACTGCAACATTAATAGCCCTCCTTCAGAGTGCAGACACTGTACTTCCCATCTCCAGGACTCAAGTCCGGCCTGCCGGTTTCCCTGAATCCCTTCATAAATGTTACTTTGCTCACACTCCAACAGCACGTCAAGTATTAAAAACCATTTGTCTCCATTCACTCCTATCAAATATGCTCACACATGCTTGCTGGAAGTCCAAGCCCCTCGCACACAAAACCTCCTTTACCCCCTCCCTCCAACCTTTCCTAGGCCGACCCCTACCCCGCCTTCCCTCCACTACAGATTTATACACTCTCGAAGTTATTCTGTCTCGTTCCATTCTCTCTACATGTCCGAACCACCTCAACAACCCCTCCTCAGCTCTCTGGATAATAGTTTTGGTAATCCCGCACCTCCTCCTAATTTCCAAATTCCGAATTCTCTGCATTATATTCACACCACACATTGACCTCAGACATGACATCTCCACTGCCTCCAGCCTTCTCCTCGTTGCAACATTCATCACCCATGCTTCACACCCATATAAGAGTGTTGGTATAACTATACTCTCATACATTCCCCACTTTGCTTCCATGGACAAAGTTCTTTGTCTCCACAGACTCCGAAGTGCTCCACTCACCCTTTTTCCCTCATCAATTCTATGATTCACCTCATCCTTCATAGACCCATCTGCCGACATGTCCACTCCCAAATATCTGAATACATTCACCTCCTCCAACTTTCAAGCATTTTCGTGATTTCTGACATTATCAAGGAACTGTTTAAGTAAAAGATCATCAGAAGGCATATAAGGATGAGATTACACATCGCGATCAACTTACAACACCTGACTATGATGTAGGCAGGTGGTCAAGGGCATGTTAAACACGCATTCAATACACCATAGTGTAATTAATGCGTGTTACCTGCCGCGACCAAACCCTAACTCCCCATCACAACTCAACCAACTCACTCACCCTCCACACACACCCTCACACTCACCCTCCACACACCCTCCCACACACCCTCACACTCACCCTCCCACACACCCTCACGCGCACCCTCACACACACCCTCATAAACACCCTCAAACTCACCCTCACACTCACCCTCACACACACCCTCACACACACCCTCACACACACCCTCACACACACCCTCACACACACCGTCACACACCCTCTCACACACCCTCACACACCCTCACACACCCTCACACACACCCTCACACACACCCTCACACACACCCTGACACACACCGTCACCCTCACCCTCACCCTCACACACACCCAGGAGCTGAGTCTCGACCCCCGCAACCACAATTAGGTGAGTACCCTCACACTCACCCTCCACACACACCCTCACACCGTCACACTCACCCTCACACACATGCAGAAACTCTTCTTTTTAACTCTCTTCTATTCAATTTTCTTACAAAATTGCTTAAATAAATAATTTTTTTTTTATAATTTCAATCTTAATTGAATACACAAGTTTTATAAAAAAACATCTCAATTTTTTGTTTCAACACGTCGGTCGTCTCCCACCGAGGCAGGGTGACCCAAAAAGAAAGAAAATTCCGAAAAAGAAAATACTTTCATCATCATTCAACACTTTAACCTCACTCATAAATAATCACTGTCTTTGCAGAGGCGCTAAGATACGACAGTTTAGAAGTCCTTCCAAACTGCCAATATCCCAAACCTCTCCTTTAAAGTGCAGGCATTGTACTTCCCATTTCCAGGACTCAAGTCCGGCTAACCAGTTTCTCTGAATCCCTTCGCAAAATATTACCCTGCTCACACTCGAACAGCTCGTCAGGTCCCAAAAACCATTCGTCTCCATTCACTCTTATCTAACACGTTCACGCACGCTTGCTGGAAGCCCAAGCCCCTCGCCCACAAAACCTCCTTCACCTCCTCCCTCCAGCCTTTTCGAGGACGATCCCTAACCCGCCTTCCTTTCCCTACAGATTCATACGCTCTCCAAGTCATTCTACTTTGATCCATTCTCTCTAAATGACCAAACCACCTCAACAACCCCTCTTCAGCCCTCTGACTAATACTTTTAGTAACTCCACACCTCCTCCTAATTTTCACACTCCGAATTCTCTGCATAATATTTACACCACACATTTCCCTTAGACAGGACATCTCCACTGCCTCCAGCCGTCTCCTCGCTGCAGCATTCACAACCATGGTGACATTACACATCCTTGTCAAAGACCTACTTTTACCGGTAATGAATCTCCCTCTCTCCTACACACCCTAACCTGAGCCTCACTATCCTCAGTAACTTACTACCTATTCCATACACTTGCAACATCTGCCACATTGCTTCCCTATCCACTCTATCATATGCCTTTTCTAAATCCATAAATGCAATGAAAACTTCCCTACCTTTATCTAAATACTGTTCACATATATGCTGCAATGTAAACACGATCTACACATCACCTATCCACTCTAAAGCCTCCTTGCTCATCTGCAATCCTGTTCTCTGTCTTATCTCTGATTCTTTCAATAATAACCCTGCCATACACTTTACTTGGTATACTCAGTAAACTTATTTCGCTATAATTTTTACAATCTCTTTTGTCCCCCTTCCCTTTATATAAAGGAACACGCTCTCTGCCAATCCCTAGGTACCTTTCCCTCTTTCATACATTTATTAAACAAAAATACCAACCACTCCAGCACTATATCCCCCCCTGCTTTTAACATTTCTGTCATGATCCCGTCAGTTCCAGCTGCTTTACCCCCTTTCATTCTACGTAATGCCTCACGCACCTCCCCCACACTCACATCCTGCTCTTCCTCACTCCTAAAAGATGTTGTACCTCCCTGACCAGTGCATGAAATTACCGCCTCCCTTTCTTCATTGACATTTAAAAGTTCCTCAAAATATTCCCGCCATCTACCCAATACCTTCAGCTTCCCATTTACTAACTCCCTACTCTGTTTTTAACTGATAAATCCATTCGTTCCATAGGCTTTCTTAACTTGCTTATCTCACCCCAAAAAAAATTCTTATTTTCAGCAAAATTTCTTGACATTGCCTCTCCCACTCTATCATCTGCTCTCCTTTTGCACTCTCTCACCACTCTCTTCATCTTTCATTTACTCTCCATATACTCTGCTCTTCTTATAACACTTCTGTTTTGTAAAAACCTCTCATAAGCTACCTTTTTCTCTCTTATCACACCCTTTACTTCATCATTCCACCAATCACTCCTATTTCCTCCTGCACCCACCCTTCTATAGCCACAAACTTCTGCCCCACATTCTAATACAACATTTTTAAAACTGTCACAACCCTCTTCAGTCCCCCCCCCTATTCATACTTGCACTAGCCCACCTTTCTGCCTGGTCATAGATCGGGCCACGGGGGCGTTGGCCCCGGAAACCTCTCCAGGTATACTCCAGGTATTTCACCCTAACTTCCTCCTCCCTTAGTTTATACACTTTTACCTCTCTCTTACTTGCTGTTGCCATTTTCCTTTTGTCCCATATACCTCTTACTCTAACTGTAGCTACAACTAAATAATGATCTGATGTATCCGTTGCCCCTCTATAAACATGTACATCCTGAAGCCAACTCATCAACCTTTTATCCACCAATACATAATCTAACAAACTACTTTCATTACGTGCTATATCATACCTTGTATACTTATTTATTCTCTTTTTCATAAAATATGTATTTCTCAAAATATATTTAAATAATACGATCCCATTGAATGGTAAAACATTTTCTTGGTGAATAAATGATTTAAATACCATACAGTTTTATTATAAAATACATGGTAAAAACATACATTCTTCAGTAGTACCAGTAAAACATTTCTATACACAAACAACCAGGACATAGGAGAGAGGAGCTTACCACGACGTTTCGGTCCGACCGAAACGTCGTGGTAGGTTATCTGTGTATTGTTCCAGTCACGGTATTGTGCCTTTTTTGTTCTTTCTAAAACATTTCAAATTAGGTATACAACATCCCTCTCCTTTTAATCTTAACTTTCTTCCGTAAAATTTAGAAATTTTACATTGGACCTCCAGTAAGCTGCACCCCTCACGGTGGTGCCATAACAACCATTATCCACCTTATGTCATTTATTCAGAGGGATATTTAGAGGGTTGCCACACAAGCAAATCATTAGCATCGACCTTATTTAATTATATTTTTAAGGTGCATATTGCCACTTCGTACTGTTATTACACCTTTTGCTTGAATGTCAAAATTACCACCCCATTCCTCACCCTTCTTTCATCCTTCCTTGTCCTTTTTACCCTTCTTCCCCCCATCATCTTGACACCCACCCCCTCTCAACCAAAACATACCATCTTCCATTCTTGCTTATTCTTCCTTACCCTTCTTCCCTCGATCATCTTCACTCACCCCCCCCTCTCCCTCTCACCCAAAACATACCATCCCCCAACACGTCGGAACCTCACACTATGATGTAATACCTAAACGTTAATAAGGGTTATATTAGCGAGCAGAACCTTCTCACTCCCATGTTATGCCAACGTTGTTTTAAATCATCATAATACTGAGACACACCATTGCATCATAGAGAGGGACCACTCTCCTGGTGCATTACGTATTAAAGACACGTATCTACCACTACCATGGTATGCAACCATAATCCTGCTTCTCTACGATATCATACACAATTTTAATCACCCTCTCCATCACATTTTCATTTACTATGGACAAAGATCTAACACCCTTCCAATACCCTACCATATAACCTCCCCATCACCCATACTCCATCTCCCTCCCTTCCCCTCCAGACTCAACTAACATCAATAGACCCCTGGCTGTCTTCAAGAAGGCACTGGACACGCACTTAAAGTCAGTACCTGACCAACTGGGCTGTGGTTCGTACGTCAGTTTGCGTGCGGCCGGCAGTAACAGCCTGGTTGATCAGACCCTGATTCACCATGAGGCCTGGTCTCAGACCGAGCCGCGGAAGCATTGACCCCCTGAAACCATCTCCAGGTAAACCCCACATTACGCTGTAGAATCAAGCAGTACACTGCCAAGTCCTTCACCTTCACAGACCCCACAAAACACAGTGTTGGAGAGGAAACTGAAGGTATGCTACACCAACGCTGATGGAATAACAAATAAGTGGGAGGAGTGGCACGGAAGAGTCAGAGAGGCATAACCGGACATCATAGGTCTCTCAGAAACCAAGCTCACAGGTATGATAACAAATGCCATCTTTCCAACGAAATATCAGAACCTGAGGAAAGACATAGGGAACAAAGGGGGTGGAGAAGTGGCACTGCTTATCAAAAACCGATGGAATTTTGATGAGCTGAAGAGAGTAGACAGAGAAGAAGCAAGAGATTACATAGGAACGCTTCAGTCTGGAGGTCCCAAGGTAGTAATTACAGTGATGTATAACCCACCACAGAACAGCAGGAGGCCAAGGCAAGAGTATGATGAGAGTAATATTGCGATGGTTGACACACTGGCTGAAGTGGCCAGAAGGGCTACTGATCATGGGTGACTTCAACCAAGGAAATCGATTGAGAGAACTTGGAGCCATATGGGGGCCAAGAAACGTGGAGGGCTAAGATGATGGAGGTGGAACTGGATAACCTCATGTACCAACACGTAAGGGACACTACCAGAGAGAGAGAAGAGAGGATGAACCAGAGAGACTGGACCTAGTATTTACCTTGAGTAGTGCAGATATTGAGGACATCACATATTAAAGACCCCTGGGGGCCAGTGATCATGTGGTTTTAAGCTTCGAATACACAGAGTTACAAGTGGAGGGGGAAGCAGGAAGGGCCGGACGAATGAAGCCAAACTACAAGACAGGGGAGTACACAGTCATGAAGAAATTCTTGAACGGGGTTCAGTGGGACAGAGAACTGGCATGGAAGTCAGTAAATAAGATGATGGAATATGTGACAACAATATGCAAGGAAGGTGAAAAGAGGTTTGTACCCAAGGGTAACAGGAATAATGAAAAAGCCAGGATGAGCCCTTGGTTCATCTAAAGGTGCAGGGAGGCTAAAATCAAGTGTGCCAGGGAATGGAAAAAGTATAGAAGGCAAAGGACCCAGGAGAATAAAGAGACCAGTTGTAGAGCCAGAAATGAATATGCACAGGTAAGACGGGAGGCCCAAAGGCAATACGAAAATATCATAGCAGCGAAAGCCAAATCTGACCCAAAGCTGTTGGGCCTGGTCACAAAAACCGACCGTGAAGTATGTGAGGAGCTCAAAATGAGATTCAAAGAAGTTTTCACAGGGGAGACAGAAGGGCCTCCAGAAAAGCAAAGAGGTGGGGTACACCATTAACTGTTGGACACAATACATACAACCGAGGAAGAAGTGAAGAGGCTGTTAAGCGAGCTAGATACCTCAAAGGCGATAGGACCGGATAACATCTCTCCATGGATCCTGAGTGAGGGAGCAGATGCGCTTTGTGTACCACTAACAACAATCTTCAGCACATCTATCGAAACAGGACAGCAAAGGTAGTCCCAATTTTTAAAAAAGGAGACAGACACGAAGCATTAAACTACAGACCAGTGTCACTGACGTGTATAGTATGCAAGGTCATGGAGAAAATTATCAGAAGAGTGGTGGAGCACCTAGAAAGGAATGAGCTTATCAACGACAGCCAGCACTGTTTCAGGGATGGAAAATCCTGCGTCACAAACCTACTGGAGTTCTATGACAGGGTGACAGCAGTAAGACAAGAGAGAGAGAGAGAGAGAGAGAGAGAGAGAGAGAGAGAGAGAGAGAGAGAGAGAGAGAGAGAGAGAGAGAGGTGGGTAGATTGCATTTTCTTGGACTGTAAGAAGTCTTTTGACACAGTTCCACACAAGAGATTAGTGCAGAAGCTGGAGGACCGGATAACAGGGAAAGCACTACAAAGGATCAGGGAGTCATGGTACGTGGCGAGGTGTCAGAGTGGGCGCCTGTAACGAGCAGGATTTCACAGGGATCAGTCCTAGAACCGGTGCTATTTCTGGTATTTGTGAACGACATGACGGAAGGAATATGCTCCAAAGTGTCCCTGTTTGCAGATGATGTGAAGTTGGTTTGAACAATTCAATCGGACGAGGACCAGGCAGAACTACAAAGCGATCTGGCCAGGCTGCAGGCCTGGTCCAGCAACTGGCTCCTGGAGTTCAACCCCACCAAGTGCAAAGTCATGAAGATTGGGGAAGGGCAAAGAAGACCCCAGACGGAGGCCAGAGACTACAAACTTCACTCAAGGAAAAGGATCTTTGGGTGAATATAACACTTGGCACATCTCCTTAGGGGCACATCAACCAAATAACTGCTGCAGCATACGGGCATCATTGCAAACCTAAGAACACTTTTCGACGTCTTAATAAAGAATCGTTCAGGCCCCTGTACACCGTGTACGTTATGACTATACTGGAGTAAGCAGCACCAGTTTGGAACCCACACGTAGCCAAGCACATAATGAAACTAGAGAAAGTGCAAAGATTTGCAATAAGACTATTCCCGGAGCTAAGGGGTATGTCCTATGAGGATAGGTTAAGGGAAGTCGACCTGACGACACTGGAAACCTCAGCCAGTGTAGCCTAAGCCAGTGTAGCCTCAGCCAGTGTAGCCTCAGTCAGTGTAGCCTAAGCCAGTGTAGCCTCAGCCAGTGTAGCCTAAGCCAGTGTAGCCTCAGCCAGTGTAGCCTCAGCCAGTGTAGCCTCAGTCAGTGTAGCCTCACCCAGTGTAGCCTCAGCCAGAGTAGCCTCAGCCAGTGTAGCCTCAGCCAGTGTAGCCTCAGCCAGTGTAGCCTCAGCCAGTGTAGCCTCAGCCAGTGTAGCCTCAGCCAGTGTAGCCTCAGCCAGTGTAGCCTCAGCCAGTGTAGCCTCAGTCAGTGTAGCCTCAGCCAGAGTAGCCTCAGCCAGTGTAGCCTCAGCCAGGGTAGCCTCAGCCAGTGTAGCCTCAGCCAGTGTAGCCTCAGCCAGTGTAGCCTCAGCCAGTGTATCCTCAGCCATTGTAGCCTCAGCCAGTGTAGCCTCAACCAGTGTTGCCTCAGCCAGTGTAGCCTCAGCCAGTGTAGCCTCAGCCAGAGTAGCCTCAGCCAGTGTAGCCTCAGCCAGTGTAGCCTCAGCCAGTGTAGCCTCAGCCAGTGTACCCTCAGCCAGTGTACCCTCAGCCAGTGTAGCCTCAGCCAGTGTAGCCTCAGTCAGTGTAGCCTCAGCTAGAGTAGCTTCAGCCAGTGTAGCCTCAGCCAGAATAGCCTCAGCCAGTGTAGCCTCAGCCAGTGTAGCCTCAGCCAGTGTAGCCTCAGCCAGTGTATCCTCAGCCATTGTAGCCTCAGCCAGTGTAGCCTCAACCAGTGTTGCCTCAGCCAGTGTAGTCTCAGCCAGAGAAGCCTCAGCAAGTGTAGCCTCAGCCAGTGTAGCATCAACCAGTGTTGCCTCAGCCAGTGTAGCCTCAGCCAGTGTAGCCTCAGCCAGTGTAGCCTCAGCCAGTGTAGCCTCAGCCAGTGTAGCCTCAGCAAGTGTTGCCTCAGCCAGTGTAGCCTCAGCAAGTGTTGCCTCAGCCAGTGTAGCCTCAACCAGTGTAGCCTCAGCCACTGTAGCCTCAGCCAGTGTAGCCTCAGCCAGTGTAGCCTCAGCCAGTGTAGCCTCAGCCAGTGTAGCCTCAGCCAGTGTAGCCTCAGCCAGTGTAGCCTCAGCCAGTGTAGCCTCAGATAGTGTAGCCTCAGCCAGTGTAGCCTCAGCCAGTGTAGCCTCAGCCAGTGTAGCCTCAGCCAGTGTTGCCTCAGCCAGGAGACTGTCAGTGAGTAAAATAACATAAATTTTCAGGCCAATTTTTTTTCCACCTGGAACTGAGCCAGAATTATGAAGCTTAAATGTATAGTCCAAGATAATTATTATGAAGGTAAAGATATAATAATATACAACCGTGTCCTAGTTTTTACTAATTAAAAATATTTTGTGTACTTGGAGAATTCAAAATAGGTTAATTTTAAACAAGGTTGATAAAAAAGCAGCATATAGAAAAAGAAAATCAAAATAATAAATAAAAGATAGGTAGAGGATAGAGGAGATGTTTCTGACAATTGGATGGTTAAGGACAGTCAATTTTCTTTAGAAAAACACCTGGATTTGTAGTCTCTTGATTCAGTAACTATTTTATTAGGGAGCTATCACCCACTGTGGTTTCAACTCATCCAAATCATTTGTTATCTAAATACTGTAACACTCCATATAAAATTTCTAAATATTTATATGAATTGTGATAATCCCTGCCATTGTGATCTTTATAGTTTCACCAAAACAATTATACAGCTAAACTTTAATGAATTGCAAAGACATCAAATTGTAAATGAGCAAAGCTTATTTTTTTTTTTTTTTGCAGTAAAAACATACATAGACAAAAAGGATATTTCAGACAACTGTCTACTATAGTAAAGACATAGTACACCCCCCCCCCCACCAGTGGTGGTGATATTGAAAATGTGAAAAACTTTTCTTGGAATTTAAAAACAAATTATATAAATATATCCTATGTACCCTATATTTTAAACAGAAAAGTATTCATTTACCTAAGCTATTTAAGATTATCAACCTCCAAAACATTCTATGTTAATATGTTTAATATCACAAAAATGGCCAAGATATTTATCCCTGCTATGACATTCTAAATGAGTGTCTACAAAACCATATTTAACACAGACTGATTTGGAGAAAAAATCTGAAATATTCCAGCTTTTCCTTACTGAAAGCAGGTAGAGAAAATAAGTTAATTTTGCTTTTCAAACAGTTATTTTTTCTTCAAATTAAATAAACCAAGAAAAGTGACTAACTGTGTGAGCTCCAGGGTAATCTGTTGTGAAAAGCACCATTGTGTTCTCTCATCTTCATCCTGTGGAATGTCTTTAGCCAATTCAAAGCCTGTAAAATATAGAGAAAATTTCATGGATGGAAAATCTAGCTTTTTCAGGAGGTGCATGTCTGACACTCGAGTGTTGAAATCCAAGGAGACTTTAGGATGTTTGATGCGAAACATTGTGAAAGATGAAGTCCTGTAGGAAGAAAGAGAATCATTAAACAAGGCATTAAAAGAATCACCAAACCATGTTTATAATGTATTTGGTTTGGGTGTGAAGATATAATTGTGTGCAATAAATGTTTGTTTGCAGTGTTACAACCAGTGGCAAGCATTGCTAAGAAGCAAGGTCACCACTGTTCACCCTATACAAATTCTACCCTTCAAGATAAAAATATGTTTAGTTAACATGTATTACAGTATACAGCATTTAATTTTATATAACATTCTGCATTTTTGTTGCTTATGTTTCAGTGAATTTAAACCTGATGTAGTGAGAATCAAGACTTGTGAAGCTTGAACGACAAGTGTATTTATGGCTTGTAAATCTATCCCTGGAATATGCAACACTGGATTTGTCATTGTCTTTTCTGCTTTCCTATGGGGTGAAATAATATGCCACTTCCAGGAATTTAAATTATATTAACCGACATTTTTACCAAATTCTCATAGGTAAATATGATTCATAATCTAATATGCTGTGAAAATTATTTATTTTGAAATTTTCCATCAAGAATATTTTTTTGTAATCAATGAGCAGAATTAACTTTTGATAGATATTTGGCACAGAGAGGTGGCACAGCTATATATACTACTCCGAAGAACTTTGATGTATTAAATCTACTTGCACTAGGGATAAATATGGTGAATATACATTTGCTAAATTTACATCCAAAAGCCAAAAAAAAAAACTTTAATAGGTGGAGGAATCTACAGAGTACCAATATTTACTCATTTAGTGAAAACCTAAGAAACATGATACCTGCCACAAGAGATGAATAAACACCACCTGATACTTACAGAGGACTTCAACATAAACCTCATCCATGACCACAACCCACAAGTAACTGAATTCACAAACACCATGAGCAGCTGTTTACTTCTGCCAACTATAACAAAACCTATATGAATCTCAGAGTCAAATACCTCCTTACTTGACCATATCTGGACAAACATTATATCCCCATTAAAAGCAGGCATAATCACAGATATCACCACTGATCACTATTCCACCTTTTTCATAACCCAGGACACAAGTAAAATCACATTTTGACTACATGATGAGTCATCAGTTAACTTTATTTCACCTTTAAGTAACATTGACTGGCAGAGTGAGCTAGCACTCAACCCCTATATTGATGAATGTGTCAACATTTTTTTACACACACACAAAAAAAAAAAAACTATAACAGGCATTGCCCAATAAAAACAAAGCAGATCACAGCAACGAGACTAAACAGTCCATGGCTTACAAACACCATCTTCAAATTTATTGATAAAAAAATCTATATGAAAAACAGTACATAATGGGTCTAACAGAGGTCTAAAAAACTGTATTACGAAAACAGATTTTATGACATAAAAGGGATATGAAAAAGACCTGGAAAACCCTATTTAAAATTCTAGGATCTAAAAAGCTGTCTTAAAACAGTGTGATTAACTTAACGAAACCAGAAGAACCTCTTCTCCAGCCAACAAACTTAATGTCTTTTTCTCGACCATAGGAACAAAGCTAGCAAACAAAATCCCAAGCTCAAATACTCAGCCAAATGACTACCTCACTGGTAACTAACCAAATACACTCTATTTCTAGCCCCAACAAACCCTACTGAAATCTCACTCATCATCAAAACATTAAAGAATAAGACAGGAGACCTAAATAACTTACCACCACTCATGTATAAAATACCTTATGTGTTGTCACTAATTATTGCAACTCTCTTTAACAAATCCACTGAATCTTCCACCTTCTCCTCCATACTCAAGACAGCAAGGGTCACCCCGATCCTCAAAGGAGGTGATCCAACTGAACTGAACAACTATAGGCATATATCCAACTTGCCCATACTATCTAAAATCTTCGAAAAAATAATTCACAAACAAGTCTACTCCTACTTAGTATCCCACAACATACTTAACCCCTGTCAGTTTGGATTTAGACCGACAAAAAGTACTAACGGTGCAATTATACAAATGCTTGAACTAATATATGCGGCAATAGAAAAAAATGAAATTGTGACTTTTCATAGACCTACGAAAAACATTTGATACAGTTGACCATGACCTATTGCACCTAAAGCTTGAGCATTACGGGGTCAGAGGACACTCTCGATTACCTAAAATTTTATCTTAACAATAGAAACCAGTATGTATACACAAATGGCTTTAACTCCACTACACAACCTGTTCTTGTTGGAGTCCCGCAGGGTAGTGTCCTTGGCCCACTTCTCTTTCTCATTTACATCAATGACCCCTCAAATGCATCTAAACTCCATAAATCCGTTTTATTTGCAGATGACACTACTTATGTCTTCTCTCACCCAAACTCAACTATACTAACAGACACTGTAAATGATGAACTACTAAAAGTACGTATCTACTTGGATGACTACCAATAAACTTACTCTCAATATAGACAAAACCTTCTTCATGCTATTTGGAAACAGAGCTTCAAATGTACAGCTAAACATATTAATAAATAGTTCACACATTTCAAGACACATAGAGGGTAAATTTATAGGTCCCCACTTTGACTGCAGTCTCAAATTCCAGACCCACATAGAGCAAATATCAAAGAAAGTCTCCAAAACAATAGGCACACTTTCAAAGATACGGTATTATGTACCCCAAACGGCTCTTCTTGCTTTTTACCATTCTCTCATTTACCCTTACCTCACCTATGGTATTTGTGCACGGGGCTCAACCACAGCAAATCACCTTAAACCTTAAATAACCCAACAAAAAGCTGCTGTGCGAATGATGACCAACTCCTTCACTAGACAGCACACTCCACCGCTTTTCAAGAGCCTTAACTTGCATATACAAAACGTCCACACTTATTATTGTGCCTACTACACACACATAACATTATACTGAAATATTAACCCTCCTCTCAAACTCCTCCTTGATAACTACAACAGAACACACAGGCATAACACAAGGCACAAATCACTGTTCGATATCCCTCGTGTCCATCTCTCCCTATGCAAAAATGATAGGCACATAAAGGGCCTGAAGATCTGGAATTCATTGCCAGAACACACTAAAGGGCCACTACTTGCCACTACTTAGAAATCACCTCATCACCCAAAATTAACCAGACAAACACTATACTTAACACCTACCAATTACTCAAAAAAATCCTAAATAATTTATGACTGCTCAACTATTTAATCATTACTTCAAACTTAAAATTGTTTCACCTTTATTGTTTTAAGTTTTGCTAAGTTGTAATACTGTACTGCATTTTTTATATATTATATCAAAACTGTAATTCTTCTCTACCTAACTTATTGAAGCCATAAAGAGTGAACTAATAGAATATTCAATTTTCTTGTATTCATTGTAACTTACCAAATGACCATATTTACAGTTACAACACTGTTATTGCCTTATTAATCTGAAGTTAGTTTTAAGTTTGTCTGAAATGCTTTGCATATAAAGGGGCTTTTGGCATGTTAACCCAATTGTTACACTCCTTTGTACAAACATTTATCATGCTAAAATAAAATTATTATTATTATTATTATTATTATTATTATTATTATTATTATTATTATTATTAAGGAAAACTTTGCATACTGGGTTGTCTCACACAATTTCCTCTCATCCATACCCACCACAAACATACCCACCACAAACATACCCACCACAAACTGCTGCCAGCAGCACCACACAACTGAATCCTTGGTTGCTACAACCATTAATGAAAAATAACTTACCATGTTTAATTTGATATACACAAGTCTGAAAGAAGTTAACCCTTGAACTGTGTCTGTGCCATATATAGGCAGAGGATCCAACTGTGTGTGACATGTATATATACAATTTGTGTGTTCTTAAATATACCATGTGTTGCCAGTCAAAGCTTCAGGTCAACTATTTGGGTCTCGTACCAGCACCTCACACCTAGGAACGAATGTAGACCCAAGCAGTGCAACATGGGTGACACTGTTTTAGTAGCAAAATGGCACACCTACAGGAGAATTTGCCTCCCACTGTAAGTAGATAACTGTACCTGTATAGTTCCACTTAGAAAACTGTGCTTTAAACTGTAAAACAAAAACAAAAAATATTTCACAATTTCCCCACTCAGAGGAGTAACTACCAATACATGACCTCCCACAGGTAAAGGGTTAAAACATACTGAGGATTACTATTTGTTAAACCCTTTCACTAGTGGCACCTCCAAAATTAAGTCCTGACAATAGAAATAAAAAAAATCTAAAATGGAAAGACTTATGAAATTATGCACGCACAAAGATGATGGTCTGGGCGCAATTTATGAATCAGTGATTTCAGCCACTTTCAGTCTTATTTTAAGCCCAATCCAGTGCTCAATTAAATCAAATTCTTCTATTTTGCTAGTATGCCTTCCATTCAATTAAGTACAAGGAACAGCCATAAAGAACAATCTATAAGTGTACAGTATTTGGTAATTTTGACCAATTTTACACAAAATTAAAAAACAATTATAAAACAGTCGAGAATGAACACTGTAGGAATCCCAACCAATAAAGAAACATTTCTGCTGTTTATTAATCCCATCCTCTAGGCTCTCCTACATCACACCTGCCCTCCATTTTGAATTCATCACACCAAAACCTCGAAGGTTTACCCTATTTCTCAGATAATAAAATATAACAAGAATGATTGGTCATGGTTTAGGGCATCCTAATATTTGAAGCAGACCTAGTTAAAACTCATAAAACAGACTGGGTGAAGAGGTAGGGGGTCCTTACTTATCCTCAAGAAAATGGTCAGAAATCAAATATTTCCGTTACTTTGAGCCCAATTTCAAGCTCCTTCTGAAACCAACCAAAATCATTTATAATTCAGTAGTATGTTTTCCATTCTATAAAAGGATACCAAGAAACAGCCAATAAAATCATAAAAATTATCCTAAAAAACACCTCAAACTATTTTAAACCAAACACAAGGTCCGAGGTTTGGTTTCCCTATCATTTACTTCTTGGGGCAGGTATAAGAAGCATCCTGCTATCTATAACAGGAACTTGCACAAGCAAACCTGTTGGCAAATAAAAGAAATCCAAAATTGAGCCATCTCTAGATAGGCAGCCGACACAAAACTAAATGGTCTTTGGTCAAAGACCAACAAGGTTACTCAACTGATGATATTATTCCACCTTTAAATCGACAGGATGGGACTGTTTCTACCAGCACTCTAAAGAAAGCTGGCCTCTTTACCGAACATTTTGCTGCCAAGATGCAGCAGCAGCAGCAGCAGCAGCAGCAGCAGCAGCAGTAGTAGTAGTCAGTCAGAGACTAAGAAAGAGGAGCACTGCAAAGGAGCTAGGGGCCCCACAAAGGGTAGGAACAAGAACACAGAGGGGGTGGGGGAATTATAATGGACCAAACACCCAAGGCAGAAGAAAGAAAACCCAGAGGAGAAAGAGGAAAGGGGCAGAGGGAGAAGAGGGAAAAAGAATCAGGTTAAGTCACGGGTGTTCTGAAGTTTGGAGCATTTAACAATGTAATGGGAAAGGAAGGCATCTACAGAGACAAAGCCACGACTAAGATTCATACAAGGAAAGTTGTGTATAAGGGAGGATTCAACCAGACAGCGACTGTGAAAGTTAGAAGTAGGGTAGACAGTTTTAGCAGAAGGCCAGTCAATAGGATGACTGTGATCTCTGACATGACAGTCACAGTCATCCTATTGACTGGTCTTCTGCTAAAACTGTCTACCCTATTTCTAACTTCCACAGTCGCTGTCTGGTTGAATCCTCCCTTATACACAACTTTCCTTGTATGAATCTTAGTCGTGGCTTTGTCTCTGTAGATGCTTTCCTCTCCCATTACATTGTTAAATGCTCCAAACTTCAGAACACCCGTGACTTAACCTGATTCTTTTTTACCCTTCTCCCTCTTCCCCTTTCCTCTTTCGGTTTTGTTTCTTCTGCTTTGGGTGTTTGGTGCATTATTATTTTTTCTCCCCTCTGTATTCTTGTTCCTACCCTTTGTGGGCCCCTAACTCCCTTGCAGTTCTCCTCTTTCTTAGTCTTTGGCTGACTCCACTACTATTCCTACTACCTCTACCACTACCTCTTTTCTTCCTTTCCCGTCCCTGTCTGCTGGCCTATATATACTCCCTCCCTCCTCTCCTTTTTGTTAGTGTGAGTTTGTAAATGGTTCAAATCGGACCGAAACGTCGTCTTAAGCTCCTCTCTCCTATGTGTGGGTTATTTGTGTATTGTTCAAGTCACGGTATTGTGCCTTTTGTTATTTATTCCTAGAATGACCCTAGTCTAGAACATGTTTGCACAGCATAATGATATTGATGAATTAAAGTCAGTTGAAGAATGAAATTGTTGGCCCACAGATGGCTCCAACTTCACCCTATTAGTATGTCTCATAACAACAAAAAGGCTTAAATGAGCTGAGGTTGGTAACAGTTCTTAGCTTGTAAATATAAGTAGGAGTTCATAACCTAACCTGTAAAACCATTGTCAATAAAAAAAAGAAGAGAGGGGTGGAGAGTAGAGGAGAGAGAGAAGAGGAAAAAGAAGAGAGGAGGAAAAAGAAGAGAGGTAGAAAGAGAAGAGAGGAGGAAAGAGAAGAGAGGAGGAAAGAGAAGAGAGGAGGAAAGAGAAGAGAGGAGGAAAGAGAAGAGAGGAGGAAAGATAAGAGAGGAGGAAAGAGAAGAGGAAGAAAAAGAGAACAGAAGTAAAGAGTGAAGGAAAGAGGAGAGAGGAGGAAGATAAGAGAGAAGGGGAGGAAGAGAGGAGGAAAGAAGAGGAGAGAGGGGAGAGAGAGAGAGGAAGGAAGCAAGTGATAAGAAGGTTCACTGAACATTCAGAGCCAGCAAGCTGAGCACCACCAACAAGATCTCTCATGCCTGATTTTTACAATAAGGTTTTTTAACCCCGGAGGGTTAGCCACCCAGGATAACCAAAGTAAGTCAGTGCGTCATCGAGGGACTCTTTCTTATTTTCATTGTGGTCCTCAAATCTTGTTCCCCAGGATGCGACCCACACCAGTCGACTAACACCCAGGTACCTACTTGCTAGGTGAACAGAACAACAGGTGTAAGGAAACGCGTCGAATGTTTCCACCCCACCAGGAATCAAACCCGGACCCTCAGCGTGTGAAGCGAGAGTTTTTGCTACCAGACCACGGGGCCCTTGGAACACCCTCCAGGAAGATAGATATGGTAACAAAGACGCTGTGTGAAGAGCAAACTTGCATTTACATTACTGTTTAGAGCGAGACAGTCTGTGAGTGAAGGTCTTTCACTGCACATCATGTCACGTTGAACCATGAACGAAGACCTGACTATACGTTTTACCCCTCCAGGGAATCAAACTCTGTTTCCCTTCACTTGTAAACTGAGCCTGGTTGTGAGAGTTGGGTGTCTGTATGTAGTTTGCGGATGGAGAATCCGTCCCACACGGGTTTAGCGCTTCACATAATCATAAAACTATAATAATCTACCGCTGAAGTCCCAATATGGTTCAGGGTTTAGCGAGCAGTTAATCGGACTTAGGGTCGACTGAGACTCTGAATCTGTTTAATTAAAAAAAATCTAATATAATCACATCGCCACAGGAATTTGAAAAGCCATAAATAACATGCCCATGCACTCTGCCCCAGGTCCAGGTTCGTGATAATGTCAGAAGATCTCACTTTCAAAGATCACAATGTATCTACCACATCTGCTAGGAAAATGATAGGATGGATATTGAGAACCTTCAAAACTAGGGATGCCAAGTCAATGATAATTATCTTTAAATTGCTTGTTCTCTCTAGGCTGGAATATTGCTGCACACTATCGGCCACTTTCAAGGCTGACGAAATTGCAGACCTTGAGAATATACAAAGAACTTTCACTGCACATATAAGTACAATAAAGCACCAAAATTACTGGGAACAGTTGAAGTCCCTTGACTTGTAGTCCTTGGAACGCAGGCGAGAAAGGTACATGATAATATACATTTTGGAAATCCGAGAGGGACTAGTCTCAAATCTGCACACGGAAATCACTCCCTATGAAAGCAAAAGACTTGACAGGCGGTGCAACATCTTCTCCCCCCCCCCCATCAATGAAAAGCAGCGTTATGAGTACGCTAAGAAAAAACATAATAAGTGTCAAGGGCCCAAGACCGTTCAACTGCCTCCCAGCAGCCATAAGTGGTATTGCCAATAGACCCCTGGCCGTCTTCAAGAGGGAGCTGGACAAGCACCTAAAGTCAGTACCTGACCATCCGGGCTGTGGTTCGTACGTCGGCTTACGTGCGGCCAGCAATAACAGCCTAAAAAAACATATCACGGGCGGGGATGGAAACCGCGATCAGAGAGTCATAAAACTCCAGACCAACGCGCTAGTAATAACAATAGTAATAACAGCCTGGTTGATCAGGCCATGATCCACCCCGAGGCCTGGTCATGGACCAGGCTTCGGGGTGGATCAACGCCCCTCGGAACACCTTCCAGGGATCCAGTTAATATTTAACTTAAAGTGATAATGTTGATTTGGATTATCAGTAATGTACCGATAATTTTCATCGGATATTAATGTACTGATATGTATAGTAAAATTGATTTAGAGTCTTGATTAATTTAATATCAGAATAATTTCTGATTACATGTTGTACTGGCCCGGAGCTTAAGGTGATCTTTGATCTAGTAATGAAGATCATTTTTTATATAATATCAGGAATTAAGATGTACCAAGTCAAAGGGAGGTTTGTTCAGGAACACTCTTAATAATAATAATATCTTTATTTACTACAAGTACATGTACAAGGTATACAAGCCTAGCTGACATCAATGACATACTACTATACAGAAAGCCGCTTGTTATGCAGAGCATTTTGTCCCAGGATGCGACCCACACCAGTCCACTAACACCCAGGAACCCATTTTATACTGATGGGTGAACATGGACAGCAGGTCTTATGGAAATACGTCCTACCGGGGATTCGAACTCCGGACCTCAGTGTGAGAGTGCGCTAGCGATCGAGCTACGGGACACCTCAAGCTGGACTATGTAAGCATTAACTTGGGCACGTCCTTCATTATTTTCAATGATAATCTTTCAGTGATTGATCCTTCACACGGCTGGTGTCTTTGACAACTGGCAACTAACTAGCACTTTCCAAGAGTCAGGAATTTCCCCCTGGCGAGGTCGAACCCCAGGAAAACTATGACGCAACGGGCCACCCGGACACGGTGCTTCAAGAGAAAACTAAGAAGCACAAGGAAAAGAAGTACTGTATGATCCGTAGGATTTACTGTTTGTTTCAAAATATAATTTTTATATTAATTGTACAATAATAAGATAATTTATTATAAATGTATTATTGCAATCTGAAAATACGTAAATTATCATATATATATATATATATATATATATATATATATATATATATATATATATATATATATATATATATATATATATATATATATATATATATATATATATATATACGTTTTTCGTATATTCGTCAGATTGTTCTGCATATATATGATGAAAAATTAATGAACAGTACTAAATGGAAATAGTTTTAATCTTCAGCTGTATTTTACACGTCAATAAAATAATTTCCAATATCAGTATGTCAAATACTATTATTTAGCTTTTATACATTTTCTTCATAATGTTACGTAAATAAATATAAGAAATGAGAGTATTAATATTGGTAGAATTACCGACAGTATGTTAAGTAAAAGGTCACAAATGCAACTAATGTGACATTTTATTGTGGCAACGTTTCGCTCTCCAGGAGCTTTATCAAGCCTTTGGCTTGATAAAGCTCCTGGAGGACGAAACGTTGCCACAATAAAATGTCACATTAGTTGCATTTGTGTCCTCTTACTTAACAATAAATGAGAGAAATAAAAGTTTCTCTCTATAACACAATATGGCAACTTGAGTTGAGGAAGCGTGTGCTGGTGTCCCTGTGATCATTGCCTGCGCAGCAGTCCTGGCTGGCAGCTGTACTGGCACTATCAACCCTGGATCCTGGCTGGCAGCTCTACTGGCACTATCAACCCTGGATCCTGGCATCTTATCTGGCTTCCTGGTTCTGAGCCACAGCCATGGCGGCCACATCTCCATCTCTCCTGCTGAAGATTAGTGTCATTTCCGTTATTACCACTTTGTGTTTTGGGTGAGTATGAGACAATGGTTTTCAATGTTGTTTCTGCGTTATTTGTAAGAAAGAGGGAAAGGTATTTTGTAAAGTAAGACTTGATCTCTACGGCATTTTCCAAAGTTAGAGCAATAACTATCATTACTTAGCATTAATCGGGACGAAAAACCTGTCATATTCCATCAAACTCTGAACTGGGAGACATCAATAGGGCTAAAATAATCTCATGGTGTATATACAGAGATAAACACCCGGTGAATATACCTTACTTTAAAAGTTGTAAAATATACCAGGAATCCACCGCATCTAGTGACCATGTCGAATGTAAAAAAAAAAAAAAATAGCGATAGTTCTTACATTTATAGTTTACAGGTCCTGAACGATATTTCTTTTCCGTTATTTTTCGTTCGATTTTTTTTTTTTTTTTTTTTGTACGTAAAGAAGCACCTTTCTATTATTTTTGTATCAAGTTTCAAAAAGATCGCCCAACAAACAACTGAGAACAAAAATATTTACCAAATTTTTACCAAACATCATATATAAAAATTCGTAGTGTCGTAGTGGGACTTGTAGAAGCTGTTTTGGCGTCAACTACGCATAAAACAATATTAATCTGAATTTTTCAAGCTTTGCTTACTGTAATTTATCCCTATCTTCATTCTTAAAAAAAATAAAGTTTGTATATTTTTGACATTTTGGAAAATATCTGACTTTTACCCTCACATAAATCAAAAACTAATTATGACATCTCAAAAAACTAAGCACCAATAATTAATACAACCTTTCTTTTATATTGTCTGTGTATTTCATTTCATTCCTATGATTATTATAGACGCTAAGTAAATATATAAATGAATAACTTACTTCCCAGATAATCCACGCGGAAGGTCGCGCAACAAAAATTTTTTTTATTGGAGTAAAATAGCATTTTTCTCAGGTTTATCGTGCATTACGGGTGTATATCATAGTTAGCCCTGTTCGTTTTCTTTAATACAAGTCCCACAAGTGGGAAAAGGGTAACCCCAAAAGATACCCGATCCCTTGTGAAGTAATATTTTACTTCGAGGTGGCGATCATATTATGCCACATATTATTCATTCTAGAGTATTTACAATATTTATTGCTTATTTATATTGTGTATTATGTCATATTAGATCAATTGTGATAGATAAAAAAGCCGTAGTAGTGATAATAGCGTTATATTGAAGCATATTCCCCGGTTTTCCTGAGACAGGAATTTCTGCTGACGCAATTGAATGTTCCCAGACGGTTCCTGATTAGCTCCCAGACTATGTATAAGCTCCGCCCACTTTTTTATGATGCCAAATCGTCAATTATTATATAAGTAAGAATAATACAAGAAATTAAGGAAAAAAATCGGGGGAAAAAAATACGAAAATTCACGACATGTGAGCAGACCTGCTATGGGTGTTGGCGTTACCATGTGTGTTATAGATGACTATAATGCCTTGTAGGAATGTCATAGAACAATGATTCTTGTACCATCCTGTTACCAGAGAGATACTCTATTTTTCAATATGGTTAACACAATCTTCTAATTTTTTCGATTTTTTTTACTGCTCGCGCGGCGCGCGGCGTACAGGGGCCCCTTTAGTTGCATAATTTTATTATACATCTCAAGGGCTCTACTGCAAATAAGTCACACTATTTAACTTAACTGGATTATCCTAGGGTAAATCTATATAATGCACTTTATAAGTGAGCCCGTAACACTGAACTCTCAAATCTATTACCTGGAGTTTACCTGGAGAGAGTTCCGGGGGTCAACGCCCCCGCGGCCCAGTCTGTGACCAGGCCTCATGGTGAATCAGAGCCTGATCAACCAGGCTGTTAATGCTGGACACACACAGTCCGACGTACGAACCACAACCTGGCTGGTCAGGTATGACTTTAGGTGCCTGTCCAGTGCCTGCTTGAAGACAGCTAGGGGTCTATTGGTAATCCCCCTTATGTACGCTGGGAGGCAGTTGAACAGTCTTGGGCCCCTGACACTTATTGTGTTGTCTCTCAACGTGCTAGTGGCACTCCTGCTTTTCATTGAGGGGATGTTGCATCGTCTGCCGAGTCTTTTGCTTTCATAGGGAGTGACTCTTGTGTGCAAGTTTGGTACCAATCCCTCTAGGATTTTCCAAGTGTATATAATAATGTATCTCTCCTGCCTGCGTTCTAGGGAGTACAGGTTTAGGAACTTCAAGCGTTCCCAGTAATTGAGGTGGTTTATTGTAGTTATGCGTGCCGTGAAGGTTCTCTGCACATTTTCTAGTTCAGCAATTTCACCTGCTTTGAAAGGTGCAGTTAGTGTGCAGCAATATTCCAGCCTAGATAGAACAAGCGACCTGAAAAGTGTCATCATGGGCTTGGCTACAGTGTTATGGTCCTTGAAGGTGAGATCCTCTGACGTGATCACTCCCAGGTCTTTGACATTAGTTTTTCTCTCTATTGTGTGGTTGGAATTTGTTTTATACTCCGATGAAATTTTAATTTTCCATATTGGAGTAATTGAAATTTCTCATCATTGAACTTCATATTGTTTTCAGCAGCCCATTTAAAGATTTGGTTGATGTCTGCTTGGAGTCTTGCAGTGTCTTCAATGGTGGACACTGTCATACAGATTCGGGTGTTTTGTGCAAAGGAAGACACGGCACTGTTGCTTATATCCCTGTCTATGTCCGATATGAGGATGAGGAACAAGATGGGAGCGAGTACTGTGCCTTGTGGAACAGAGCTTTTCACTGTAGCCGCCTCAGACTTTACTCTGTTGACTACTACTCTTTGTGTTCTACTGTATTTGTTAGGAAATTATAGATCCATCTAGAAACTTTTCCTGTTATTCCCTTATCACGGATTTTGTGTGCTATTACACCATGGTCACACTTGTCAAAGGCTTTTGCAAAGTCTTTGTATATAACATCTGCATTCTGTTTGTCTTCTAGAGCATCCAGGACCTTGTCGTAGTGCTC
>WNWK01000966.1:27038-307038 GCA_009830355.1 Cherax destructor
TCTCCTGCTGAAGATTAGTGTCATTTCCGTTATTACCACTTTGTGTTTTGGGTGAGTATGAGACAATGGTTTTCAATGTTGTTTCTGCGTTATTTGTAAGAAAGAGGGAAAGGTATTTTGTAAAGTAAGACTTGATCTCTACGGCATTTTCCAAAGTTAGAGCAATAACTATCATTACTTAGCATTAATCGGGACGAAAACCTGTCATATTCCATCAAACTCTGAACTGGGAGACATCAATAGGGCTAAAATAATCTCATGGTGTATATACAGAGATAAACACCCGGTGAATATACCTTTACTTTAAAAGTTGTAAAATATACCAGGAATCCACCGCACTAGTGACCATGTCGAATGTAAAAAAAAAATAGCGATAGTTCTTACATTTATAGTTTACAGGTCCTGAACGATATTTCTTTTCCGTTATTTTTCGTTCGATTTTTTTTTTTTTTTTTGTACGTAAAGAAAGCACCTTTCTATAATTTTTGTATCAAGTTTCAAAAAGATAGACCAACAAACAGCTGAGAAAAAAAAATTACCACATTTTTACCAAACGTCATATATACAAATTCGTAGTGTCGCAGTCGGACTTGTAGAAGCTGTTTTGGCGTCAACTACGCATAAAACAATATTAATCTGAATTTTTCAAGCTTTGCTTACTGTAATTTATCCCTATCTTCATTCTTAAAAAAATAAAGTTTGTATATTTTTGACATTTTGAAAATATCTAACTTTTACCCTCATATAAATCAAAAAACTAATTATGACGTCTCAAAAAACTAAGCACCGATAATTAATACAACCTTTCTTTTATGTTGTCTGTGTATTTCATTTCATTCCTATGATTATTATAGACGCTAGGTCAATATATAAATGAATAACTTACTTCCGAGATAATCCGCGCGGAAGGTCGCGCAACAAAAATTTTTTTATTGGAGTAAAATAGCATTTTTCTCAGGTTTATCGTGCATTACGGGTGTATATCATAGTTAGCCCTGTTCGTTTCTTTAATACAAGTCCCACAAGTGGGAAAAGGGTAACCCCAAAAGATACCCGATCCCTTGAAGTAATATTTTACTTCGAGGTGGCGATCATATTATGCCACATATTATTCATTCTAGAGTATTTACAATATTTATTGCTTATTTATATTGTGTATTATGTCATATTAGATCAATTGTGATAGATAAAAGCCGTAGTAGTGATAATAGCGTTATATTGAAGCATATTCCCGGTTTTCCTGAGACAGGAATTTCTGCTGACGCAATTGAATGTTCCCAGACGGTTCCTGATTAGCTCCCAGACTATGTATAAGCTCCGCCCACTTTTTATGATGCCAAATCGTCAATTATTATATAAGTAAGAATAATACAAGAAATTAAGGAAAAATGGGGGGAAAAAATACGAAAATTCACGACATGTGAGCAGACCTGCTATGGGTGTTGGCGTTACCATGTGTGTTATAGATGACTATAATGCCTTGTAGGAATGTCATAGAACAATGATTCTTGTACCATCCTGTTACCAGAGAGATATCTTATTTTTCAATATGGTTAACACAATCTTCTAATTTTTCGATTTTTTTACTGCTCGCAGCGCGCGGCGTACAGGGGCCCTTTAGTTGCATAATTTTATTATACATCTCAAGGGCTCTACTGCAAATAAGTCACACTATTTAACTTAACTGGATTATCCTAGGGTAAATCTATATAATGCACTTTATAAGTGAGCCCGTAACACTGAACTCTCAAATCTATTACCTGGAGTTTACCTGAGAGAGTTCCGGGGGTCAACGCCCCCGCGGCCCAGTCTGTGACCAGGCCTCATGGTGAATCAGAGCCTGATCAACCAGGCTGTTAATGCTGGACACACACAGTCCGACGTACGAACCACAACCTGGCTGGTCAGGTATGACTTTAGGTGCCTGTCCAGTGCCTGCTTGAAGACAGCTAGGGGTCTATTGGTAATCCCCCTTATGTACGCTGGGAGGCAGTTGAACAGTCTTGGGCCCCTGACACTTATTGTGTTGTCTCTCAACGTGCTAGTGGCACTCCTGCTTTTCATTGAGGGGATGTTGCATCGTCTGCCGAGTCTTTTGCTTTCATAGGGAGTGACTCTTGTGTGCAAGTTTGTACCAATCCCTCTAGGATTTTCCAAGTGTATATAATAATGTATCTCCTGCCTGGTTCTAGGGAGTACAGGTTTAGGAACTTCAAGCGTTCCCAGTAATTGAGGTGGTTTATTGTAGTTATGCGTGCCGTGAAGGTTCTCTGCACATTTTCTAGTTCAGCAATTTCACCTGCTTTGAAAGGTGCAGTTAGTGTGCAGCAATATTCCAGCCTAGATAGAACAAGCGACCTGAAAAGTGTCATCATGGGCTTGGCTACAGTGTTATGGTCCTTGAAGGTGAGATCCTCTGACGTGATCACTCCCAGGTCTTTGACATTAGTTTTTCTCTCTATTGTGTGGTTGGAATTTGTTTTATACTCCGATGAAATTTTAATTTTCCATATTGGAGTAATTGAAATTTCTCATCATTGAACTTCATATTGTTTTCAGCAGCCCATTTAAAGATTTGGTTGATGTCTGCTTGGAGTCTTGCAGTGTCTTCAATGGTGGACACTGTCATCAGATTCGGGTGTTTTGTGCAAAGGAAGACACGGCACTGTTGCTTATATCCCTGTCTATGTCCGATATGAGGATGAGGAACAAGATGGGAGCGAGTACTGTGCCTTGTGGAACAGAGCTTTTCACTGTAGCCGCCTCAGACTTTACTCTGTTGACTACTACTCTTTGTGTTCTACTGTATTTGTTAGGAAATTATAGATCCATCTAGAAACTTTTCCTGTTATTCCCTTATCACGGATTTTGTGTGCTATTACACCATGGTCACACTTGTCAAAGGCTTTTGCAAAGTCTTTGTATATAACATCTGCATTCTGTTTGTCTTCTAGAGCATCCAGGACCTTGTCGTAGTGCTCCAATACTTGGGACAGACAGGAGCGACCTGCTCTAAACCCATGCTGCCCTGGTTTGTGTAATTGATGGTTATCTAGATGAGTGGCGATCTTGCTTCTTAGAACCCTTTCAAAGATTTTTATGATATCGGATGTTAGCGCTATTGGTCTGTAGTTCTTTGCCAATGCTTTACTGCCCCCTTTGTGGAGTGGGGCTATGTCTGTTTTTTTTAGTAACTGCGAGACGACCCCAGTGTCCATGCTCCCTCTCCATAGGATGTTAAAAGCACGTGATAGGGGCTTCTTGCAGTTCTTGATGAACACGGAGTTCCATGAGTCTGGGCCTGGAGCGGAGTGCATGGGCATGTCATTTATCGCCTCTTCGAAGTCATTTGGCGTCATAATAATGTCAGATAGGTTTCCGTCTATCAAGTTCTCTGGCACTCTCATAAAAAATTCATTTAGGTCTTCGACTTTCAGTCTGGTTAGCGGCTCGCTAAAAACTGAGTCATACTGGGACTTTAGTAGCTCACTCATTTCCTTGCTGTCATCTGTGTAGGACCCATCCCGTTTAAGTAGGGGCCCAATACTGGATGTTGTTCTCGACTTTGATTTGGCATAGGAAAATAAATACTTTGGGTTTCTTTCAATTTAATTTATGGCTTTTAGTTCTTCCCGCGTTTCTTGATTCCTGTAAGATTCCTTTAGTTTTAGTTCGATGTTTGCTATTTCTCTGACCAGTGTCTTCCTACGTATTTCAGATATATTGGCCTCTTGTAGCCGCTCTGTTATTCTTTGCCTTCGCCTGTATAGGGAGCGCCTTTCTCTTTCTAGTTTACATCTCCTCCTTTTCCTTAAGGGAATTTGTCTTGAGCAAACCTCAAGTGCCACAGAGTTAATTTGTTCTAGACATAGGTTATTATATGAGATGCTTAGGCTATCTTCCCAGTTTATATCATTTAGGACTTGGTTTACTTGGTCCCACCTTATGTTTTTGTTATTGAAGTTGAATTTGGTGAAGGCTCCATCACGACTGATCACATTTTGTCGGTCTGGGACTCCCCGCATACATGTCTGGACCTCTATTATATTGTGATCTGAATATATCGTTTTTGATATGATGACATTTCGTATCGGATCATCATTGTTAGTGAAGATGAGGTCCAGCGTATTCTCCAATCTTGTAGGCTCTATTATTTGCTGGTTTAAGGTGAATTTGGTGCAGAGATTTAAAAGTTCGTGTGTGTGCGAGTTTTCATCTGAGCTGCCTCCTGGTGTTATCTCTGCTACCACATTATTTGCAATATTCCTCCATTTTAGGTGCCTTAGGTTGAAGTCCCCCAGGAGCAAGATGTTGGGGACAGGAGCTGGAAGGTTTTCCAGACAGTGGTCAATTTTCAGAAGCTGTTCCTGGAATTGTTGGGACGTTGCATCCGGAGGCTTGTATACAACCACGATGATCAGGTTTTGATTCTCGATCTTTACTGCTAAAACTTCAACTACATCATTTGAGGCATTTAGTAGTTCTGAGCATATAAGTGACTATGTGACATACAGGCCAAACCCCCCCCCCCCTTTTGCCTGTTCACTCTGTCACATCTGTATAGGTTGTAGCCAGGGATCCATATTTCATTGTCCAAGTGGTCCTTTATGTGGGTCTATGTGAAAGCCGCAAACATTGCATTTGACTCTGTAAGCAGTCCACTGATGTAAGGTATTTTGTTGTTCGTCGCTGGCTTTAGACCCTGTATATTTTCAAAGATGAATGTCGTCGGATTGGTGGTATGGGGGGGGGTCTTTTTTTCCTGGCACTAATATCTGTTGTTCTGGAGTGGAGGGCATTGACTGTGGTTCCACTCCAGAAATGATTGCAGTTGGTGTACGATTTCGGTCATTTCCTGCCAACTTTTTTTCCTTCCTGGCGCTAAAAAACCTCTCTCTCTGGAGTGGCTTTGGCTACCAGGTTTTCCCATGGTCTGGATGTTCTGTGTCGTCTTGTACCCTTTAGGTGGTGTGCCTGGCAATATAGGTTATAGCACTGTATTTTCTGAACTGATGAGTGACACATTTCAGGGTGGAAAAGCTTACAGAAAGGGAGGTTGCATTTTCCTGTTGTCATATGGGCACGGCATTTTCTGGGGTGGTCAAAGTTGCATGTCCCATCTGTTTTCCCAGTAATTCCATGCCTGCAGATACCAAATGCATAATATTTGCATAGGCCTGGTTTGTGTTTGCCTTGTTTTTTTGTGACTGTGTTCCCTAATGTATTCCCTATTGGTGCGTGTTTTCCTGTCTCATTTCTATCTTCAGCACTAGTGCTAACATCCCCTTTGTTCCATCTCCAACACTAGCACCTTCAGGAGCACTGTCCTCCAGGACAACACTAGCACCCTCAGGAGCACTGTCATCCAGGATAACACTAGCACCCTCAGGAGAACTATCCTCCAGGACAACACTAGCACCCTCAGGAGAACTATCCTCCAGGACAACACTAGCACACTCAGGACCCTTTCCAAACCGCCCATCTTATTTTCCCAGCTGCCATACCATGTTGACATGTCTTTTAAGAAGGATCTTTTATTGGTGTTCTTGTCTTTTAATATAGATGTAATTTTCTCATACAGGTGTATCTCGTTTGGGCAGACCCAAAAATATCTCTCTGAGTTTATGTCATGTGTGGTCACTGATTGAAAATTCCTGCATATACCATGGGCCCATTGACCACAGAGATTGCAAGCAATCCAGGCCTGTTTTCGTCCCTTACCCTTTCTACAGACTACACAGATCTTCATGGTGGTGGTCATCTTACAACACTTGACCACTCTCCTAGCTAGCTAGTCTATAATTTCTCGAAGTATTTAGTTGTTTTTAACAGTTCCTCTGATTTGGCTTATTTCCAACGAATCCGTTTGAATCTGGTCCTTTGTTCACTTATTTCCTGGACTAATCCGGGCGAATCCGGTTTGTGCTCACTGTATATTTTAACTAATAACTACCTTGAAGGTAGATCTGTCTATTTGTATTGTATGTATTTGTTATAGTTGTTGTTTGGTGTTTAATAAGGGCGTGTAAACCCCGTCAGCTTATGAATCCGGTCAGAGGATACCTTGTTTTCAACGAATCCGCTTGAATCCGGTCGTTCATTCACTTGTTCTTGACGAATCCGGGTGAATCCGGATTAGTGGATCACTTATTCGGGCGTATCCAGTCGGTGATATTGGACTAGCACATGAAAAGGACTACTGGAAGAATAATTAACAGTAATATGTGTTCAGTGTGATACAAAAAGTATAACTTGCGTGTTGGAGCAGCCGTGGCTTCTGAAGATGAAGATTACTGGAGGAATATTTGATTTTCGTTGTGTATATTGCGACCGCTGCTAACTACGGGTTTAGTGTATTACCACAAACTGTATACGTCACTCCATCGCAATAAGTACCGATTTGTTACTAGTTAATAGCTACGGCAACACTGTAACGTTTCTGAATTAGTGGATGGTATCACTAAATTTTGGGTCAGGTACACTGGCAGTTTTAAAGACTATTAATACGAGCTGACCGGCATGGTAGGGTTCTGTAAAATATTTTGTATATTATGTGTGAAATAAATTTAAAGTTACCTATCATGCGTGTGGTAATAAAAAAAAAAGATTACATGTTCAGAGTTGTGTTTCTTCAGTCCGTTTTTCAGCAGCTTGACAAAAGCAATAGCTTTAAGATATGGCGGATCTTATCCTGGGACCAATTTAATAATAATAATAATCTTTATTTCGACAAGTACATGTACAAGGTATACAGGCCTAGCTGTCGCCTATTTAAGGTCAAGCCTGCTTGCCTTTACTTCACAATCTCCACACCTACGGTGCTGAACACACCAACTCCAAGGCCGAGGGACTGATTACCACATCTTTTGTATATAGTTCTACTCTCTTCAAATTATGTCCTAGAATTTTGTATTGATAAAGCCACTGGATGGCGAAACGTCTACAATAAAGATACCCAGATGTTGCACATGTGTCTTTATTTCAAATCGGAGTAAGGAAACACACCCAATGTTTCTACCCTCGCCGGGAATCGAACCCGGACCCTCGCCGTGTGAAGCAAGAACTTTACCCACGGGGTTACTAGGAAAGGCAGCAGGTCTGAGCGACTTGCCTAGCTATATATCTTATTCTGGCCGGGATCCGAACCGTCCTCAACATGGGTATTCCATACCATAAAACTGACGCTCTATCATACCTTTATACATAGTACAGCGTAAGTCATTTTTACAGATTTATTTATTTCATGCATTTGTGGAGACTAGCAAATTTCCTGTAACACATATACATATACATGCATACATACATACACATGCAAGACATAATAATGAATCGTTTTTATCTCACTGTTCCTCTTCTGTTACCTCTTTTCTTTAGTGTCTATTTACATTCATCACCCGTCATTATTATACGATGCACCATATCTTATTTGCCAGTTTTGTAACTTGAGTTCCATTCCTACCATCTAAGTTCAGAAGAATGTAAATTAAGCTATGGCCAATGACTACAGTTGTAAAAGGGAAGAATAACAAGTTAGAGAGGGAATATAATTGCAGAGGAACAAGCATTTAAAATTGGTAAGGGATATGGAGACCAAGAATTTACATTGTTGCATGTATGTGAATAATACTTAGATACGGGTAATAGATTATTTGTTGCAGTTAGGAATTTAGGAAAGGCTTATGATAGGGTGGAAAGCACTGTGGCAGCTGTCGCAAATCTAAGTAGAAACCAGTGTCCTGCATGACGTATTTTTACATACATCCGCAGCGTGTGCTTTTACAACATCTGCTTCCTCCTAGGACGTCAAACAGGTTGTATTGGAACAGTTCCTTCCAAGGTTTCACTGCGTAGACATTTGGAACTTTAAATCAAGAGCCCCCTCAGCCCTGGGGGATCTTGGAGGCCTTGGTATGGAGGGGAACACTTTGAAGGCTCTGATCATGTCTTATATTTTGTTCCTCACTCATTGTCTGTTGAGAGTTTATGTAAATAATTAGAGGAACAAACAGGAGAGTATTATTCTTCAATAAAAATAATTTTCTAGATTTCCGTGCAGTCTGCTACGGTATTGTTTTTAGTGAGACCTCTCGTAATTTTCAATATAAATATAAATAGTGTACTATGTGGTGTGGTTGGTGGTAGCCTCGGTCTATGTGTACCGTACCAATCTGTTGACACTAGTGCCGCTAGCCAGATAAGAGAACATAACCCACTACAGTAACCAGGAGCCTCTGGCCTACCACCCACTTCACTTTAAAACTTCTGAGCCTCACTCTGTACATTATAACAAAAGGAGAGTGAACAAATGAATGCACCAAACATCAAAGACATTGAATTTTCAATTATGAATTATTAATTAAGTTAAAGATCCTGTGTCACTGACTTGATAATAAGATAAGATAAGATTTCTTCGGATTTTTAACCCCGGAGGGTTAGCCACCCAGGATAACCCAAGAAAGTCAGTGCGTCATCGAGGACTGTCTTATTTCCATTGGGGTCCTCAATCTTGTCCCCCAGGATGCGACCCACACCAGTCGACTAACACCCAGGTACCTATTTGCTGCTAGGTGAACATGACAACAGGTGTAAGGAAACACGTCGAAATGTTTCCACCCCTCCGGGAATCGAACCCGGGCCCTCCGTGTGTGAAGCGAGAGCTTTAGCCACCAGACTAAAGCGAAATTGCTGACCTTGAGAATATATAGAGAACTTTTATGGCACGTATAAGCATGAAAAGCACCTAAATTACTGGGAAAGGTTGAAGTCCCTTGATTTGTACTCCCTGGAACGCAGGCGAGAAAGATACATGATAATATACACTTGGAAAATCCTAGAGGAACTACTCTCAAATTTTAACACGAAAATCACTCCATGCGAAAGCAAAAGACTCGGCAGGAGATGTAACATTCCCCTAGTGAAAAGCAAGGGCTCCACGAGTACGCTAGGAGACAACATAATAAGTGTCAGGGGCCCAAGACTGTTTAACAGCCTCCCAGCATGCATAAAGGGGATTACTAATAGACCCGTGGCTGTCTTCAAGAAGGAGCTTTACAGGCACCTAAAGTCAGTACCTGACCAGCTGGGCTGTGGTTCGTATGTGGGTTTACGCGCGGCCAGCAGTAACAGCCTGCTTGATCAGGCCCTGATCCACCACGAGGCCTGGTCACTGAAGGGACCGCGGGGGCGTTGACCCCCATAAGAGTCATTAACATACATGACAACAACAAAATAAGCCCTAAGAATTATTCTTGGTAAGCAAACAACCACTGTAATACATAATATACGAGGAGTAAAGAATTAGGCTCACCTAGTGTGGCTAATATAATACGTGTAATCAATGTCATGACTGAACCCAAGTATCTACGTGGTGATAAAACAATGTTGGCTCTACAGGACTGCTACACCAGTTAAGTCATTGGATAGGTGAATCAAAATTAATTAAAATATATCTACAAATATTAAATGTTCAATATTACGCATGGTAAGGAACAAGCTCTATCGTGGAACTACTGTAGAACAGTTGTAATTTTTTTGAACAGATGTCATTAAATGATAAACTATTATAATAGTAAATACACATGATTAATATTAAATAAAAGGGCATTATGATCAGAAAATGAACTGATATAATAGTCACCGTTTTTGTTAGGTGTCCGGTTATTTTTAGGTGTCCCGGAGCTCGGTTGGTAGCGCACTCAGCTCACACACTGATGTTTGTGGTTCGAGCCCCGGTGAGGGTGGAAACATTAGAACGTGTTTCCTTAAGACATTTGCTCTCCATGTTCACCTATCAATAAAATAGGCACCTGGGTGTTAGTCGACTGGTGTAAGTCGCATCATGGGGACAAAATTGACCTAATTTCCCGAAATGCTCTGCATAACAAGGGGTTTTCCATATAGCAGTATGTCATTGATGTCAGCTAGGCCTGTATACCTTGTACATGTATTTGTAGAAATAAAGATTATTATTATTATTATTATTATTATTATTATTATTATTATTATTATTATTATTATTATTATTTGTTAACAATTTATGCCGTTTAATACGTGATTGGTTAACATCATTGAGGTGTTGACATGCCAGGCCTCAGGGAGATGTGACGAGTCGCTTTCTCATTGTACTCTCACAACAGACACTTAAACAGCAGCTTGCCCTTTAACTTAATATGGACAAATTTGTGATCAAGAAAACACGAAGATGATTGTGGTGGGGATGGGGGGGGGGGTTGTAAGCAAAGGTAGGAATATGAATGAGAAAGGGAAGAACAGTTCCCACTTCCGTTAATGCTGATGTGAATAGAAGAAAGAAAAGTCGTCTATATTTGGCCAGTTATTTAAATCTGGTAATTCTCATGCAGTTTTCCCGCAAATTACCTGTGTGAGTTAGGATTTTCTGTGCTCACAGACAACAACTAACAAGAGGGAAAGCCCATGATCGGTCGAGAAAGAAATGAGGGAATGTCTTTTCAATATTCCGCCTAATATCAAAAAGCTCTGCCACTCACCTCAAGCCCAAATATTTCTCTAGAAGAGTTACAGGAGACAAGTTTGTTTGTTTTATTGTGATCTATAATGTTTGTGTATTTATTTTTACACTAACAGGCTTGAATATTTTATATTTCCTATGTGCTTTATGCACTTGTATGTTTTCATCATTAATGATATTATTATGACTAAGTACTATTAGGAAGTGATTCTAAGATGAAATTGACTACGAGTGCCACAGAATAACATATGTGACTGGAGGCTGCCATCACTGGAGGCTGCCATCACTGGAGGCTGCCGTCACTGAAAAAATGTTGAAAACCACTGCTCTATATAAATAGACAAAGAAATAAATAGTAACATAACTATTCTTATGATACGGAAATAGACTGCCATATATTTTCTATGGACATCGGGGTACTACAGGCAGATTTATATAGGTTGATATTGTGGTTGGAAACACTGTTTTAACGCTCCGGCCGTCTCCCACCAAGGAAGGGTGGCCTGACAAAGAAGATAACACTTTTACTGTCAGTCATTCAGTCTGCCAGAAGGATCCTGACATTACAGTTCATAGGATCCTCCAGACTGCAACACCTCCCCCCCCCTCCTTCAGAGTACAGACACTGTACTTTCCACCGGGACTCAAGTTGGCTAACCGGTTTCCTTAATGTTATCCTGATCACACTCCAACATCACGTCAAATCGTAAAAACCACCTGCCTCCACTCCTTTCTAATACACTCACACAAGCCTGCCTGATGCATGTCCAAGCCCCTAGCACTCCAAAACTCCAATACCCCTTCAACCTTTCCTAGGAAGACTGCTACCCCTCCTTACCTCCACCCAAGATTTATACACACTCCTAGTCATCCAATTTTTCTCCGACTTCTCTAAATGTCCTAAGCACCTCAACAACACCTCCTCAGCTCTTTTGGTGACCTCACTCCTACTAATCTCCAAACTCCGAATTCACTGCATAATATTCACATCACACATTGCCTTCAGTATGGCATCTCTACTGCCTCCAATATCCTCTCCATTGCAACATTCAAAACCCACGCTTCACTCATACAACACTATTAGTACTACTATTCTCGGGTACATTCATCCTCTTTGCCTCCGTATTTGAAATTCTCTATCTCCACAGATGCATCAATGTGCCAACCACCTTTTTACCTTCGTCATTTCTATGGTGCACTTCGTCTCTCACAGAATACGTTTACTTCCTCGATACTCCCTCCCTCCACTCTACTATCCAATCTTTCATTGCCTATATGTTTTTTTATTCTCTCATCACCTATTCTACCAAATTCATTTAACATTTTTGCCGTAATCCCAGAGAAAGAAAATAACCTGGACTCCTATTAACTATATACCACAGCTCTTAAACCGAATGCGAAAAATCTAAAGCCAAAAATCTAAAGCCAAGAGAACAGAACACAGGTGTTCGCAGTAAAGTTAATACACTTATTGGTTTCATATAAAAAAATATAAATAATAGTGGTCCTAAAAATATACCTCAACTTTATATATCGCTGATAAAGCCTCATTAAGATTATGCAGCTCAATTTCAGTCTCCGTACTAGAGAATGGATGTTTTTGCTAGGTTGTTCACCATTAATATAATGCATACAGAGAAGGATAACAAAATCAGTCATGTGTAAGAAACTTCTCCTTCGAAAATATGCTGAAGCACTGAATTTAAATTCTTTTTGAAGTCGTATAACTTAGGGGGATGTGATGGAAGTGTACAAGTAGAAAAATGAAGCAAAGTTAAACTATATCTGAATATTTTGCGCCAGCGGCAAGTTCAGTGTGCACCCGTGTCCATCCTGTGGATAGTAGCGCACAAGTTGACTGTGTACCCGGTATCCATCCTGTGGATAGTAGCGCACCAGCATTTGCTTACACAAATGGTCTCACTACGTACATAATCAAGGACATGGTCTTCAAGAATAAGGCTAAGCACAAGCTTTGTGTTTATTCTGATCATCAATTGTGTCTGAGAAACTTAGAAGTACGTACGTGGCTTGATAGGTAGGTGAGTAAGATTTGTCAGGAGACAGGACAAGTGTTTCTTGACGAGGGTCTTAGTCATATGATGACCAGCCACTGGGGCTTTTGGTCATCTGACTGAGGCCTTCCACTGGCTTACCGGTTCACCATTTAAAAAATTGCTGCGAGTATAGAGGCTAAGTTACACGTACTGGGTATATAACATCAGTAAGTTTGTTTATAATGCAAGCTTCTCTGTAAATATACTCATCTAGGTTCATGTTATCATACATATCATGTTATCATACATATCATGTTATCATACATATCATGTTACCATACATATCATGTTATCATACATATCATGTTACCATACATATCATGTTACCATAATATCATGTTATCATACATATCATGTTATCATACATATGTTATCATACATATCATGTTATCATACATATCATGTCACCATACATATCTCTACTAAGGTTCCTATGATATTTATATTAATTTATTTTTCTTATAATATTATTCACATTTTCCTTCAGGGTTCTTTACCAAGTTTATTAACTTTATCATGCAGGTGTCCCCTCAAGGGAGGTTCCTTGACGCTGGTGAGGGGCAGATTTTAGCTCAAGAAATGTGGTAAAACTAGTAGAAGTTTATATTTAGAAAGGTGGACATACAATATTGCACACTTTCCCGTTCATAAAACCATAGAAATTATCTGAAAGTTGTTCTCTGATTCAAGCTACACGTGTTAAGTTAGGTAATTGTTGTTCTCTGATTCAAGCTACACGTGTTAAGTTAGGTAATTGTTGTTCTCTGATTCAAGCTACACGTGTTAAGTTAGGTAATTGTTGTTCTCTGATTCAAGCTACACGTGTTAAGTTAGGTAATTGTGTCAAGGAACCTCCCTTGAGGGGACTCCTGCATGATAAAGTTAATAAACTTGGTAAAGAACCCTGAAGGAAAATGTGGACTATAACTTGGGTGTTTGTGTCAAGAATAATGAATAATATTATAAGAAAAATAAATAAATATAAATGTCATAGGAACCTTAGTAGAGATATGTATGATAACATGATATGTATGATAACATGAACCTAGATAAGTATAAGGTATTCATGATAGGATATGTTGACATTTATGTTACCTAGGTGTTGCACATGTGCAACACCAACCAGTGGCTTTATCAGTTCAATACAGAGATGATATATGAAGACAGTAGAAGATGAGGTAATCAGTCCCTCAGTCTGGAATCCAGTGTTCAGCATCTTAGTCTTGATAAATCTGAAGTTTAGGCAGGATGATGGACTCTTATGTACTAGAGTAAGATGACGTCACAGATGGGCGAGTCCCACTAGTGGAATTTGGTCATGTCTAAGAATTGGAGCAGAGCTTAACAAATAGATTGTAGGAGATATTATCTGTACCAAGATTCCATTACATTGCTGTCAGACATGGATCATTATAATAATATTATACAATACTGAGAGGATGGTATCTTTATATGACGACGTTTCGCAATACAGTACAGAGATATGTGAAGACAATAGAAGATGAGGTATTCATTCTCTCAGTCTTGCAGATGTATAGTCACAAGACAGTCATCAGTCTCTCAGTCTTGCAGATGTATAGTCAGAAGACAGTCATCAGTCTCTCAGTGTTGCAGATGTATAGTCACAAGACAGTCATCAGTTTCTCAGTGTTGCAGATGTATAGTCACAAGACAGTCATCAGTCTCTCAGTGTTGCAGATGTATAGTCACAAGACAGTCATCAGTCTCTCAGTGTTGCAGATGTATAGTCACAAGACAGTCATCAGTCTCTCAGTGTTGCAGATGTATAGTCACAAGACAGTCATCAGTCTCTCAGTGTTGCAGATGTATAGTCACAAGACAGTCATCAGTCTCTCAGTGTTGCAGATGTATAGTCAGAAGACAGTCATCAGTCTCTCAGACTTGCAGATGTATAGTCAGAAGACAGTCATCAGTCTCTCAGTCTTGCAGATGTATAGTCAGAAGACAGTCATCAGTCTCTCAGTCTTGCAGATGTATAGTCAGAAGACAGTCATCAGTCTCTCAGTCTTGCAGATGTATAGTCAGAAGACAGTCATCAGTCTCTCAGTCTTGCAGATGTATAGTCAGAAGACAGTCATCAGTCTCTCAGTGTTGCAGATGTATAGTCAGAAGACAGTCATCAGTCTCTCAGTGTTGCAGATGTATAGTCAGAAGACAGTCATCAGTCTCTCAGTGTTGCAGATGTATAGTCAGAAGACAGTCATCAGTCTCAGTGTTGCAGATGTATAGTCAGAAGACAGTCATCAGTCTCTCAGTCTTGCAGATGTATAGTCAGAAGACAGTCATCAATCTCTCAGTCTTGCAGATGTATATATAGTCAGAAGACAGTCATCAATCTCTCAGTCTTGCAGATGTATATATAGTCAGAAGACAGTCATCAGTCAGAGGTGATCAGTCCCTCAGCCTGGAGTCCGGTGCTGAGCATCATGGGACAAAATTGCTAGGCATTTAAATATGAAAATGTGGTTTTAATGGGATATTTTAACTTTAGCCAAATGGACTAGAACAATCCATCAGGAAATCTCTAGCGACTTTCGTAAAGTGTTCCAAGACTGCTCATTTAAAACAGTTTGTGAAAAAACATAGGACATCCTCTGCTTGACTTGGTTCTGGTAAATATAAAATCCCTGTTAAGTAATTTTGAGGCTAATGAAAAAGTGAGCGCAACTCACTTAGTTTAATTACTTAACTAAAGATAACTAAGTTAAGATCTGAGACTCGTGCGGCAAATTTTGTGGGCCTACGAAATTACCTAGATGATCTAGATTGGGTCACCTGACTAGAGGTAGGCTTGACGTATGGGGGAGACGTTTGCCAATATATCATTTTTCAAAGCACTGCGCAGGCTGCCCAAGCGGCATATATTACTAATAGCAAAATTAGATCAAATATAAATTACTTTAAATAAATGAGGTATATGGACCGAGGCTTCTGAAACAAGACACATATACATAAGTAAGACACAGGAGCACCAGTTAGGTATCTTTATTTCTAAATGTTTCACCTGCACTGTAGTCTTCATCGATGGAATACAGAGGATGCAGAAGCGATGGAGATGTAAAGACAATGTAATCAGTCCATCATCCTCGAAGACGTAGTTTTGAGGTGGTCAGTCCCTCACTCTGGAGAAGAGTTCTGCTCCATAGTCTTGAACAATGTAAAGCCAAAGCATCAGAATGGAGACATATACTGTCAAAGGTAAGGCAAAAGGATATGACCACATCAAAACTACGTCTTCGAGGGTAATGGACTGATTACATCATGTTTACCTCTCCACTGCTTCTCCTGCCTTTTCTTTAACTGATGAATCCTGTGTAGGTGAAACTTCAGAATAAATATACCTAACTGTTGCACATGTCTTTATTATCAACTTATCTGTATTTTATACCATTATTATATTCACAAGACACAAAGAACCAAGAAAAACGATCTCTGATAATAGTACAAATTTTGAGGTATGATCATGGAGACTGAAATTTACCTGTATGAGAATTTTTCGGTCCAACTTGGATCATTAACAAATCTTATAGAGAAGCATAAAGGAAAGAGAGCCATAATATATATGAGAAAGAGGAGGCAGGGGACGGGAGTGGTTGAATGGGAGGAAGAAGTGATAGTACTACTACTACTTCCTCCTGTTCTGGATCACTTCCATACTCAGGTGCGCTGTGTATTCATTCAACCACGTAATGGGGACACGTCTGTGGTTCGTCTGTTGGACTGTGTGCGGCTGATAGTAACAGGTCGTGATCCACCATGAGGCCTAGTCACTGACTGAGCCGCGGGGACGTTGACCCCCGGAACACCCACCACGTAGATTGCAGGAAGGTTCCATAATGAGGGATACCTTGAGTGTCCGTCTCAGTAACCTGATCACCATCAAGGACGCCTTCGTTGCTGATTGTTTCAGCAACGAAGTTTCAAACTTCTTGTGACTACAAGAACTGCGCAGTCCCCGTGTCAAAGAAATTCAAAACCTACCTTGCTTGTTGTAACGTGAGTTATGGTGTTGTTTGCCCCATATGACAGGTATCTGTGTCTAGCTTGAAGAAATGTCGCTGAGGAATGTCAGCGTCCTAGTCCTGTGGTGATACACTCGCAATGTCACTACATTCTCCAATATTTTTCTTTTTGCAGTAGTCACTACAAGAAGCTGCGCATACTTCTCTGTAATATACCGCTAATGGATTGTCTTTATACACATAAACGCGCGGAAGATTGTTTTATTAATTATCCCAGCGTGAATGTTTCCTCTACGAGGATTTATTGCAATCTAATCCCTTCTCGCCCCTCGCTCGCCCTGCGCCCCTCGCTCGCCCCGCGCCCTGCGGCGTCTTCCCTACATAAAGAAAGTGTCGATCAAGCATGTTTCTCTTGCTTGCCAAACTTATACAGGAAGCAATACAGAATGCCTGATTTCTTGCTGTGTCTGGGTTTAGACGACTGTCTATGCTATCTAACATGGTATTAGAGTCCTTGTAGGATTTCCTTAATTTTCCAACTACTGTAAGAGATCGATTTTCTCTCATTAATTCACACTCGTTGCAACAGTGGTCAGTCGTGACGTGACTTACTGGCGCGCCTGGGTACGAACACGTGTTACCTGGAGTTTACCTGGAGAGAATTCCAGGGGTCAACGCCCCTGCGGCCCGGTCTGTGACCAGGAAGCCAGCAAGACGCCATCTGCCCTTTCAGAGAGGGCTGGGCCCCTCAGTTCTGAAAAGGGCTGAAGGTGGCTGATAGGGCTGATACATCCCTCCTGGAGAAAATTTCTCCACAGATAGTGTGTGTGTGTGTGTTTCCCTGGAACTGGTTTGTTGACATAGCAAGTTGGATAATATGTCAGATAATGGAGTCAACCCCATTATCTACCACAGCGCTGCTGGAAACGATATTGGGATATGAAGGAGGCAAGTGTTACTAGTCAAATACAAGACAGCTACAGATTTAATTAGGTCAAAAGGATTTATCCTGATCATATGTAGTATTTTTGCCAAGAAGAGTGGGCCACAAACGGATTTCTAGGACAATTGGTGTAAATTGCTGGCTAGACAAGTACTGCAAGGAATGTTAGTTCACCTTGCCACCATTGCACCTGTGCTGCCATCTAATGTACCTGGTCCAGACTAGAGCTCAGAGCAGCACACACTGTTTTGCTCTCCGGCAAAACAGTGCGCCAGAAAGAAAAAGAGAAAAATGGTTATAATTGACCATAATTTTTAAAGGGGTGGACCGGTAAGCCAGCGGAAGGCCTCGGTCAGATGACCAAAAGCTCCAATGGCTTGACATGATCTGACTAAGACCCGCGTCAGGAAACACTTGACCTGTTTCCTGACGAACCTTACCTACGCCAGAATTTCTATACCAGAAGAACTTAGGGGTGGTTAGTTGATGGAAGGATGGCTAGGAGACTTGTTTTGAAGTAGCGCTTTTATTATTACTATTTTTATTTGGAAGGCTGAGGGAAATTTGTGAGCTCAAGCCACCGAAACGACGTCTTGTCAACACCACTGCATGCTTCCAAAACTCCATGCAGGCAGAGTCAAGTTCACGACATCACATAACTTGGGTGCCTGGCCAAAATTAACTGTTGGTTCCTATAGCCTAATACACCAGTGGCCATACCAACTATATCATCTTGACCTTGTATTTAGGCACACAAGAGATACCAGAATGCTTTATAATTCACGAACATGAGCATGTTTACAAACATTTTATCTCAAATCATAAGAGGGTTTAAACACATACTATCAGCGTAAGCAGAGAATGAAGTTCACGGTGCATAAAACATTAAGCCACGACACCATAACTACACGTATCCTTCAGAGTGTAGACGCTGCACTTCTCACCTACAGTAATCAAGCTGGTTAACTGAATTTCCCGAATCCCTTCATATATGTAAACGTTACCTTGTGATCACATTCCAAAAGCACGTCAAACCATATACCTTTGATGAGAGTTTTTTTCACTCCCGGAGCCCGGCCATTGGCCAGGCTCATCTGGTGCTAGGCTGGTCGACCAGACTGTTGCTGTTGGAGGCCCACTGCCCAGCATATCCATCACAGCCTGGTTAATCTGGCACCTGGTGAAGATACTTGTCCAATTTTCTCTTAAAGACTTCTACACTTATTTCAGCAGTGTGTCTGATATCTTCTGGAAAGATGCTGAATAATCTGGGGCTTTGGATGTTGATACAGTGTTCCCTTATTGTGCCAACTGCACCCCTGCTTCTCACTGGGTTTATCTTGCACTTCCTCTCATATCTCTCGTCATAAACGCAAATACTACTACTACGACTACTACTACTACTAATAATAATAATAATAATAATAATAATAATAATAATAATAATAATAATCATCTTCATGGGGAAGTGGAGAAGAATCTTTCCTTCATAAGTCATGTACCGGGAGCAAGAGGCTAGTAATCCATTTTCTTTTATAAATTTCTAAATGTAAAAAGAAGAAAAAACTTTATGAAAGCATTTCTTTTTTTTTCGGGTCACCCTGCCTCGGTGGGAGACGGCCGGTGTGTTAAAAATAAGAAAATCAAAATACTACTACTACTACTACTAATAATATTAACAGCAGCAGAAGTAGTAGTAGGAAGAAAACCTGAGTCTCGGGAGTCCTGTCCCAGTCACCCTCAAGGACACGAGATACAATGATCCTCTGTTGCATTACCAACATTTGCACTAGCAACAGCAGCAGCCTCCTCCCTCACACCACTTACAACTGTCTGCCACACTACATGACATATTACTGCCACCACCTACTACACACTACTGCCACCACCTTATATACACCACATGACATGAACCACATGACACATACCACATGACACACCACGTGACACCACATGACACACCACGTGACACACCGCATGACACATACATGAAACACGCCACATAACACACACCACGTGACACACATGGTACGCCACATGAGACTCCATATGACACATCACATGACACCACATGACACACTACATGACACCCGCCACATAACATACACCACGTGACACACCCTGACTTTGCCCACTGTAAATAAGGCATAACCACTTAAAAATTTTATTACAAGCATAACCTGCTAAAATAGGAGGTAATGCTTTTGTATTTTTTGTGACCTAATTCATGTCTGTATAAATAACTCAATACGATTGCAACCAGATATAAACCTGTAAGTAGTTCATTACCACTAATATATGTTCAGCTAAGCTGTCCTGTAGCTCGATTGCTAGGGCATTCAACTCACACGCTTGAGGTCCGGAGGTCGATTCCCGGTACTGGTTGAAACATTAGGACGTGTTTCCTTGAAGACACCTGCTGTCCATGTTCACCTAGCAGTAAATAGGTACCTCGGTGTTAGTCGACTGGTGTGAGTCACATCCTGGGACAAAATTGACCTAATTTGCCCGAAATGCTCTGCATAACAAACGACTTTCTATATAGTAGTATGTCAGCTAGGCCTGTATACCATTTACATGTACTTGTAGATATAAAGATGATTATTATGATTACCAAAACTTTCCGTCCCAGTCCCTGGACCCATTAGGTACCTCTGTAATCTTTTGACTACCACCCACACCATTGGTATGAGGTGCATAATAAAGATGTTAAACTAAAACACACCACTTGCCACACACCACCTGATATTTACCACCTAACTCACCACCTGCGACACATAACCTGCCACATACCACCTGACACACACCACCTGATATTTACCACCTAACACACCACCTGCTACACACCACCTGACACACAGTGCTTGTTCCATTTGTAGAGTTGTCAACTGTCACATCTTGAGGAAGGTCTTCTCTACTTGTTTATAATGAAGGGAGTAAAGCAATGTGTGACTCGTTCCAAAATATGCAAAAGAAAAAATTGTAAGGAAGAGTCCTTGGGTAAGGAGAAACTTTTATGTATTTGAGGATATATTATTAAGAAAAAGCATTAGTATATTTTTTGTTTTCAATATGGCGGTAAAAAAAGTTCTAACGCTCAAACAGAAAACGGGTAGTCATCGTGAGCAGTAGAACGATCTATCAGGTAATCATTCGGTTTAACAGTCACGCGTTTGACTGTCTTAGCAACAGTGAAATTTTGTCTATTATTAAGAGGATGTGGTGCCAGAAATTTTGAAGGCGGGTACCGGCTCCAAGAAAACAAAGTGCTGCCCGTCGAGATGAGATTTGTTATTGTCTTTATGATGCGAAGTTGATTTGAATAGACTGATGCAGTGGTCGGAGAAGTGGCAGATGTAGTTTAATGTAGATAAATGCAAAGTTCTAAATGTTGGGCAGGACAATAACCATGCCACATATAAGCTGAATAATGTAGATCTTAATACTTGTGATTGCGAGAAGGATTTAGGAGTTCTGGTTAGCAGTAATCTGAAACCAAGACAACTTCATATCAAGAAGTATAAATAATAGAAGTCCTCAGGTTATTCTTCAACTCTATATATCTTTGGCCCTGTGGTTTAGCGTTTCTATTTGATTATAATAATAATATATATCTTTGGTTAGGCCTCATTTAGATTATGCTGCACAGTTCTGGTTACCGTATTACAGAATGGATATAAATGCACTGGAAAACGTACAAAGGAGGATGACAAAGTTGATCCCATGTATCAGAAATCTTCCCTATGAGGATAGACTGAGGGCCTTGAATCTGCACTCTCTAGAAAGGCGTAGAATTAGGGGGGATATGATTGAGGTGTATAAATAGAAAACATGAATAAATAAAGGGGATGTAAATAGCGTGCTGAAAATATCCAGCCAAGACAGGACTCGCAGCAATGGTTTCAAGTTGGAAAAGTTCAGATTCAGGAAGGATATAGGAAAGCACTGGTTTGGTAATAGAGTTGTGGATGAGTGGAACAAACTCCTGAGTACCGTCATAGGGGCTGGGACGTGTAGTTTTAAAAATAGGTTAGATAAATACAGTGTCTGCACTCTAAAGGAGGGGTGTTAATGTTGCAGTTTTATAACTGTAGTGTAAAGCACCCCTCTGGCAAGACAGTGATGGAGTGAATGATGATGAAAGTTTTTCTTTTTCGGGCCACCCTGCCTTGGTGGGAATCGGCCGATGTGTTAATAAAAAAAAAAATACATGAGTGGGTGTGTGTGAGTTGGACCTGACTAGCTTGTGCTACTAGGTCAGATACCGTACTAATTCCTTAAGTGGAAGTGACCTGACTACCTGGAGTTTACCTGGAGAAGGTTAGCTCCAGGTGGTCGAGTCTAAGCCGGTGAGTGATGGACTTGCCTCGCATGGGTCAGTAGGCCTGCTGCAGTGTTCCTTTTTTCTTATGTTCTTAACTATACTAAGCATAGCAAGGGTATCCAGGTACTGGATACCATAACAAACTTTTTATTATGACTTAACAAGCTACTAGTGATGACATACAAAAGAAGTTGAGGAAAAGACTCACTGGAGTTGAGAGGTGAACAATTAGTTTGAATGAGTTTGAACAGTTAATTTGAATTACAAGTTGTCATACATTAGACAGTAACGTATCATGCAAATAATTTCTTTTTCCTTTTTTTTTTTACAGGAACTACGTCATCAGCACACCCCGCAAGTGGACATCTGGAGAAACTGTTCAAGTATGTTCCTTTATCTTAAACTCTACATCTACACAGAACTCGATCACAGTTGCAGTTAAAAACGAAGACGGCAATGAATATCTTATTCCTAACAGAGTCATCCAGATTCCAGAAGGTAAATACCAATTGTTTAGTCTTCCTACATACATATACAGTATATGCGGACAAAACTTATATTAAATTGTTATAATGTTTGTCACTAGATTGTTTGTACTGAATATGACGGACACATATTCATTGTGAAGTAACTTTATTTTGGGAACGTTTCGCTCACCAGGGGCTGCGGCTTTGTGAAAAACATGCAATCGTTTGAATAAGAGTAATTATTTGAGTATTCCTTTTCCTAATAGGCTTTAAACTTTCAATGTTGATATACCTTATTAAAAGATACTTGGTTAGTGGAGTTTAAACTTATCTAATGTGTGAGGGTCATTATGGCTGCACGTAACTCTTTCAGTATCAGATAAGCATACTTTACTACCTAAAATAGACTTTTAAAGCAGCTTTCAGCAAATATACTCTGAGACATGTACACTTCTCAGTGTATATATCTTGCGCTTGGAGATATGAACATTTTGAATCGCCAATTTAACTAAATGTATTAGTTTCTATGTGATGAAATAGAGTATGATTCTTCTGGTGGACTTCCAACACTAAACGCTGATACATCTTAACACGAAGTATTTTTGTGAAGAATTTGGGCTTTATTCTTGCCCAGATGTCAATTGAGTAGAAAAAAAATATATTAGATTTTCTGGAAAACACAGAATCATACATTTTTCTTATAAAATTTTAAATAGAATGGAACAGGAAAACTGAGAAATATTAAAAACTCGCGTTGTTGTGGAATTTTTAAATTTCCCGAAATGAGTGAGCCCTTAAATATAATCTTTTAGGCACAGTTTTCTTGTCCACTAACTTTCTTCAAGGCTTTCGTTTGTAACTTCAGAATACTTTATCCTAGCGGCTTCAAATTTTAACTCTAGTTAAATATAATTAGGGTGAGGTTCATGGAACAATTTGGGATGTGCAGGTACTCTATGTTGTCAACAATTTTTGAAAAGTTGTATGGTTCTTAAATGAGATTAGTTAATTCTTATGTATTTTCATGTCCTGAATCCAAATATCACCTTGAAAAATGTTTATTGGTTATAGGTTTAAAGAATTTCTTGGTGAAACCTTTCACCATGTTCGTCACTAACTGTCCCACAGTTCGCTGGAAAAAACTCTAAATGTGAGTCCAAAAAGTGGATTTTAAGTGACATGTTACATCCCATGTTCTTGTAAGCCTTGATGAGATTCTCCATCAATTCTTCATAGTTGCCTTCCCTTCCGTTTCGGAGAAATTCCTTCGCCACTAACTTGAATGCTTCCCAAGCAACTTTCTCCTCCCCATGAAGGTCTGATTCAAAGTCACCAACTTTAAGAAGCTCTCGAATCTGAGGACCATTGAAGACTCCCTCTCTTAGCGTCGCTCTGTGAGGGGAATTTAGATGTTAAATACTTGAATCCCTGACCGGATTTGCCCATAGCTTTTACAAAGTTTTTAATAAGCCCGAGTTTTATGTGTAGTGGTGGTAGCAAAATTTTGTTTGGTTCAATGAGAGGTGAATGTTCAACATTTTTCATCCCAGGCTCCAATGATTGACGAGGTGGCCAGTCTCTCCTGATATAGTGGCAACCTCTTGCACGGCTGTCCCATTTACATACTTGGTGTATCCGCCAAGTGTTTGGCTAAGAAAATCACCTACCCTTCACCTCAAAATATAAACTTGCACAGCACAACCACCTTCTATGACTGCTGGTAGTATTGTTTCATCCTCTTTCCCCCTGACGTTAGTATATAAGCGCCAGCCTCCTTGCCTCTGCTCCAGAACCTCCACGACTACGGTGCTCTTCATCTTCTGTATATTATGTCCTAGAATTTGTATTGATAAAGCCACTGGATGGCGAAACGTCTACAGTAAAGATACCCAGATGTTGCACGTTTCTTAATTTCATCTTGTGGGTATTGTATACCATTCTTGTACTATAAGATACATGAAACTGGGGTTATGCAGTACGGGGATACTGTTCTCAGATCACACAGCCACCAAATTTCATGTAGTTTAAAAACAAATTGAAGGTTGATTTTATAGACGATTGCTATGTTTATGACACTGGGTCATATGTGGTGTTAAGGGGCAACATCTTGTTCAGGAAACGAGTGCTTATGCACCAAAAGTGACTGACGTATACTATTAAGTAATGCGGGTGGGGTGCCTTCATGTTGGTGAAGACTCTTGATACTTTAGGAGTAGACTTGTCGGCAGATGGTTCTATGAGAGATGAGGTGAACCACAGAATTGACGAAAGGAAAAAAAAAAGGTGGGTGGTTCATTGAGGCATTTGTGGAGACGAAGAACTTTATCCATGGAGGCTGTGAAGGTTGTTGCCAATCTTCTTAGGAAAAGTATAATAGAAAAAGACAATAATAACAATAAACGCTATTTTAATAGAAAGAAATGTAAATAAATACGTAAATATGACTATAATAATCCTATCTTAAGAAAAATGGAAAAAAAATATATACTTGATCCGAAGCTAGGTATTTACAGATGGATGTAGATGTCTGTGTTGATCTTGTTAACACAGTAGCTATGAATCGATATTAGACTCCGTGTTGTTGGTGCATCGATGAAGGTTAACTCCCACTCTGTTGAAGGATGTTTCCCAGAAATCCAACAGTTTTCCACATCCACAATAATGTCACAAACGAAGTATCAGGTACTCAGGTGAAGGTTGTGCCCTGGTAAAGTACAGTTGCCTGGGGTTTCTAGAGTGTAGACTTAGGAACTACTGGCGTAGTGAAGAATTGGTGGTAAAGACTCTCACTTGGTGAGTACGCCGGCCCCTCACTCAGCCTTGAATCCGATGATCCGAGCGGAAACAGAGGACTGTGGGAGAAACCAAAAGAATTACTCACCACTCTAGTATTAATTTACATAGTAGGCATAAGGCCTTTAAAAGAAATGGTGAAACTGTAATAAATAACTTTACCAAAACCCAAGGCAGGGCAGAGCAGAAGTTAATGTTGCTAAAAATGAGTGAAGTTCAAAACCAATTAAAGAGTGAAGCTCTTGAACATAAAATAATTAAGATACGAGCAGCTGTGAAGTACTTAGTGAGGTCGGGCATGGTCAGTCGAGTGATTTAACCTGTGGCCGGAGCCCAGCATTACACCTCTCACCGGGTGGAAAAGGGGAGGGGGGGGTAATGCGGGAGCTAGACACTCACCCCACCTCAACCAGCAGACTACCATTTAACCATCACTCTACATACCTTCACACTTTCATCACTCCTATCTATGGACTTTTCCCTCACAGAGGCAAAAAAGGGGAATGTACCAGAGTTTAGTGGTACCAACACTGTTGTATGGCTGTGAAGCATGGGTTTTAAACATTGCAGAAAGGAGGAAGCTGGTAGTAGTGGACATGTGTTTGAGGGTAATGTGTGGAGTGAATATAATGCAGAGAATTCGGACTTTGGAGTTTAGGAGATGTGAATGAGTAGTTGAGGTTGTTTGGGCATTTAGAGAGGATGGAGAAAAATAGGATGACTAGGAGAGTGTATAAATCTTGGAGGGAGGGAAGGAGATGGTGGCAGTCCTAGGTAAGGATGGAGGGAGAGGGTACAGGAGGTTTTGAGTGATAGGTGTTTGGACGTCCAACAGGCTTTGTGAGCTTATTATATAAGAGTGGAAGCAATTATTTTTAACGATTTGACGTGCTATTAAAGTGTGAGTAAGGTAACACTTATGAAGGGATTCAGGAAAACGCATTTACCCGGCGATGAATACAGTGCCTGTACTCTTAAGGAGGGGTGGGGATATTGCGGTTTGGAGGGTCATAGGAGCTGTAATATCAGCGACCTTCTGGCAAGACAGTGATTGAAGTTCTTTTCATATTATTGTTCTCAAACGGCTAACTGACAGCCCAAGAGTGTAATCTACTCCCTCCTTGACGGCATATGACTTTGCCAAATTCATCAGTTCTGTCATGCATTTGAAGACCAATGTGAAATGGAATTCATAGGTATACTATGACTCCACTGTCCACAATCCTACTGTACCTGTGTCTGGGTTCTGACACAAACATGCCTGCTGCGTCCCTTGCATGGGACCCAAGGTGTCTGGCTTCTGACACAAGCATGTCTGCTGCGTCCCTTGCATGGGACCCAAGGTGTATTTGTTATTATATGAATATATTTTCATTTTCACTTAATATTGTCTATATCTTCATTAATAGCTAAAATGAAGTATTTCTCGCTTTATAATATTATCTGACCTTATATTATTTAGCTATGTATATAGGTAGGATGTGTTTTATTTAATTAAGTCGGGAACTGCTGTGCTAACTACCGTAAAATAGTAAAGTAAAATAATCAATCGGTCTCTCGGGTAGGTGTCCCATGAACCGAGTTGACGTCTGGCTTAGAGGTGTTGCCTGAGTGAGTACCAGCCTACCTCTAGCTTTGGTAACATCTCGTTGCCTGAGTGAGTACCAGCATACCTCTAGCCTTGGTAACATCTCCTTCTACTCGAAGTTTGATAGGCTCAGGTTTTGGGTAACAGATGGTTCCGATGGTGAGACGGAACCTCTTTCTCGCTGCACTACAGTGAAGGACTGAGTTAGTTCTGGACTTAGAGATTTTGATATCTACTAAAGTCAATCAATGGATTTAACTGTGACCTCTACGTATTATCGTAGTCTTGATTTGAATTGAGCCGAACTTATATTCGGTAAGAAGGGAGTATTAGGTCTGTTATAAGAGAGACTACTGAAGATCTTAGCTGTGTTTTTTGTTTTTCCTTCGTTAAGGTTAAGATCGCTTGTTATGTTTTGATAAATGTCTCTTATATCTAGGTTACCTTCTTGGTGGATTATCGTACTTGAAGTCAGTGATTAATCGAGGACGGATGTACAATTTAACATTGTACGTATGTAGTCCACCTATAGTGAGACATTTCCGTCAGTGATTGAAACCCCTGGGTATATGTGTATGGATGGTTAATTTCGACTCATGACAATGGAAATGTCATTTTAACTAAATGTTCATAAATTGTATTATAAACTTATGGCCTTTAGTATTATCGTACTCAAAAGTACCATTCTGTATTTTTCAACGAGAGAGTATTTCTTTATTTTAATACACGTTAATATTAAAGATATTAAATTATTATTTTGTTGAATTATTGTCTCCTGATTATAATTTACAACAAGCAGACTACATACGTTAGGAGATTTATCCCAAACTTCCCGGAGTTCTCCACACGCTTGCTGTATAACCCAGCACGACACATAACTTCTCTTTTTGTAACAATGCCACAACTGATCCTCAAGGAGTTTAGATCATTATGAATCATAAAGAATCAGTTACAATTAAGGTGTCAACCTTAATTGAAGGGTAGAAACCCAGTTATTGATGCACGCTCCTATTTCTGTGAGACCCTGCATGACAACAATGGCATTACCAATGCAACTTAAGGCACCATGTTTGGCTTCAAGTCAAAGCATTGGTTGTGATTTAAGATTTTTTTTCGGGGAAGGGAGGGGGGTGAATGAGGGAAAGTGGTTTGGGATGAAATAATTTTCCATGGTGCAGGGAGTGTCGTTGTTGTCTTAACATAAATCATGTATCAATCTGGAGGAGTGCTTACCAGTGCTGAAGAAAGTTTGGATGACTTCTGTGCCACGGGTTTGAATTTATTTGCCTCAGTATATAACCCTTTACCAGGCCACGCATCAAATTTGAGACACTGCAACATTTGCAACCTATATTCTGATAATATAAGCAATTCTAAGACATTTATTTGTGTTATTTGTAAAGTTTATTTATTTTAGGCGCCTCTAAAATACCCTCTATGGCAGAATCATATATGAGGCACACCTGGCCTGGTAAAGGGTTTTAACATCAATGAGGACATTTCTTTCAGCGACATGATCTCCACACGTATAGAATTTTAGCTATATGGGAACATCCAAAGATACTTCGTTCTACAATTTTTCCAGCTTCTAGTCTGACAGGAGAGCAAGTAGGAGAAAGAGTGGTGAGATCATGTGATGGAGAGGGTTGGGCAGCCCATACTCAGCACGTCCTTGTAAATACTCAACCCTTTTCACTCATGCAGTACACCTCTCCCACAAGTGATGTCACCACTTTATTACTTGTCTCTCCGAGTCGCACCTAAGCCATCCTGCCAACCTACATCTTTTTCTCTCTCTCTTATATTTATATATATATATAAATCACAATTTATACAAGGGATGGAGTGTACACATCTTAGTCTTTGGAAGAATTTTTAATTTATTTTTGCTATACGGTACTGTCATATAAAAACAGCTTTAAAGAGCTTAAATACTTTAATGTTAAAGTGTTTTTTAAGTATTCAAGCTCTTTAATACTTTAATGTTAAAGTTGTATTTAAATATGACAATACCGTAAAGCAAAAATTACTTTAAAATTCTCCCATAAAATCTTTGAGATGTGTATAGTCCATCCCTTGTAAAAGTTGTGATAGCTTTTATTTAGGACAAACCGGAAAATCTCTTGTAACCAGAGTTAAACATAAATATACAATAACCACTGGACAAGAGTCCGGTGCTCTGTTCGTTCATGTTAGGGACACAGGCCGCTGTGTAGACTGAACTAATGTCAGAATTACTTCCCTGTAATTCTATTTTTCAACGAAATATTGTGGAATCATCCCTTATTAAGCCTGATGCACAACATGTTTCAAACTCGAGTTCTGGAATCTATAACTTGATAATTATATAGTCCAGAATATTGTTCGTAATATTAAAGGAAAAAATATTTTTCCCAAAAATAGTCTTCTTTGTCAGACGAGCAATTTAACTTCTGAGTGAGGTGTCACCTCACTGTAGCATTTAAAATGTGCTTCACTTGCCTCTTCTTCCTATTACTCTGAAGATGTGTGTAAGCACATGAAAGCGCACTCAGGTGTTTTCCCGACATCAATTACATACTATATAGAAAACCCCTTGTTATGCAGAACATTTTGGGCAAATTTTTTTTTTTTTTTTTTTTATTTAAAAGGTACAATTTCTTAAGTCACAAATGCATTAAATCACGGTATTACTATACCACAATTAACACATAATAAGTAAAGTACATGATATACATTAGTATCCTTATAATTGTATTATCTCAATTTCAAACATAAGATGAAACTATATCCAGCAGCTTATCAATGCACTATTTTACGTAAAAATCATCCTAAACTCCAACTGAGCAACATAGAGAACTTGAGGTTGTAAACAAATTATCCTTAACAGCCTAGAATGGCAATAAATATACCCCATCGGGTAAATAATTATTATACACACTATGACCTTACTAACATCCACCTATACAGCCTACTGGAAAGAACTGGCCTAATTATTGCATGTAAGTACTCATGTAAGTACAAGTAATATACTCTTAACTATCCAATACGTCATAGTTTGAATTCCAGAAATTCTGACCATCATTATTTCGACTCTCAAACTCTACTGACTTTCTCTTAACAGTAAAAAAAAATTATACATATCAGTACTGCATAGTAATAAAATAAGTTAACCCAAACAACAAAAAACAATACTACAATCTCAATGGATGTATCCATTTACTGGAGCTCCATACTCTAGCTCATTTCCAAAACCTATCACCATTCACCAACTCACCATTCACTCTTCATTCTCACCCTCGTGCAATCCACGTTAAGACAAGAATGACTATATTTTGCGTGTACATCTTTGATCTACATTTAAACTTAAAATTCCTTTTATTTTAGAAACTGTGCACAACACCACATCCTTGGCCTCCACAGTGACCACAATACAAGGCAAACCCACAAATTTCCCCAGATGTATTAGTCTTTAAGTCAGTCACAACGTTCTATTAAATCCATTCTTTCCCGACGCACTCATCTATTTCTATCCTACTGTACATTAAGTCAACCCCTCAATATTAATGCGTCATCCGTCAACCCCATACTCACTCCCCCTATTCTTACCCCCACTGCTTAACCCCCCCACTCAATCACTCGCTCTATAAATTCCCCTCCCACAATAATCCTCCCACTGACATTACACTTAAAAATAAAGAAATCCCCGCCTCTCCAGGTGTCTAGCCATTTCCTGCATCCCACTCACCCCCCCAATAACACCTGCAAAGTCATATCTCTATACTCCCTAGAGAACAATTCTTCATATCGTCTCCCATACACCCACCTATTCCTATTTCTAGTCTTAAGCATAGTCGCAGCTATTGCCCTAATGCGTTCTCGTGCCCCAACCTCCCTTACCCTCCATGATTCACACACAAAATCAACCATTACATACATTAAATCCCTTCTCGTGCTCTTCCCAACTCCACCCAAATCCAGACTTATAGCCCGTAAGACCCCTATCCCTCCCCCCCCCCCCATCTTTCGCAAAACACTACCAATCCATTCCCTCACCATTCCTAAACTTTCACAAAAATAAATCACATGCATTCCAGTCTCCTGATAACTACACCTTTCACATCTTCCGTCCTTTATAATTCCCATTTTGAATAAAACCTCCTTTGATGCTACCACCCCATGCAAAAACCTATACATTAATTCCCTATCCCTCGATCTCAACTTTAATTCTTTAAACCCTTTCCAAACATGATACCAATCATACATAGGATATTCACTTACACCCTCGATAACATTCCTACCCCATCCCATTATTTCAATCTCACTTGCAGTCCATCTATGAGAAGTCTTCACTACCATCATCTGCCGCAAAATATCCCAACCCAGCCGTAAATCCCTCCCTCCCCACCATCTACCCAGATCGTTCGCCATTATACCTACTCGTCCCTCTGCCATTCCACCCCAACGTACAACACATCTTTTAACATACAGACTGAATAATCGTCTCTCCAACCCTATCAGCCCCAGGCCTCCCCTATCCACCCTGTTCCTAACTATTTCCTTCCTCAGCCACGGCCGACCGTACGCCCAAATGTATCTCATTACTCTCACCTCAAGTTTTCTAATATCCACTTGCAACAATGGAAAAACCACCGCTACGTGCCACAGTTTACTATACACAAGTGTATTGACCGCCACTACCCTTTGTTGCAATGTAAGATCTCCCGGCCTCCACCCTTTTATCCTACTTAAAGCTTTTTGCACCACTTTCTCTGAATTAACACTACGGGAATCACTTACAGTATTTAAATATATTACTCCACATATCTGAATTTCATCAACCATTAACCACCCATGCCTTTCCCCCATGACCCCCCCCCACCCAGCCCCCCACTTCCAATAACTTTGATTTAGCACAATTCACTCTCATACCAGTAGCCCCTCCAAACACTTCAATCATATGTCCCACATTACGTAAACCCTCCTCACTACTTACAAGCACAGTCGTGTCATCTACATACCCTATGATTTTTTGCACCCCACCTCTATTCAATGTATGATCCCTCCTCACGCTATCTATGTCAAACCCTACCAGTCTATAGAACGGATCCTGCATACACGCAAATAAACACTGCGACAGTGGACATCCCTGTCGCAAACCTCTGTCCATACTTATCCTGTCTCCCATTTTACCATTCACACGTACTTTCAGACCCGCCTCCCTATACACAGCCTCTACCCATCCCACTACATCCTCTCCAAAACCCTGTCTCCTCATGATCTCATACAATGTCCCCCTTTCAACACTATCGTACGCCCTTTGCCAATCAATTGCTAAGACCCCTCCTTCAGTTCCATCCTCTATAAATTCTCTAATGCATTCGTGTCCTTGTATCATGCTTCTCCCGGGAATTCCACACTGCCCCTCCTCTATAACCCTACCCAATACTTTTTTCAATCTATTAGCCAATAACTTAGCAAAAATTTTGTAATCGGCATTCATTAATGCCAATGGCCGAAAGTTATCCAGAGTTTCCTTTTTACCTCTTTTCTTGACTAAAACCACCACCCCAGTACCTTGCCCTATCCCTATACGACCCTCCCCTTTCATTATATTAAACAATGAAACTAAACATTCCTTTAGAGCCCCCAATGTACCTTATAAAATTCATTAATTATTCCATCTAACCCAGGAGCCTTTCCTTCACTTAAACCATTCACAGCCTCCCATACCTCCTCTTCACTAACAGGTCCTTCCATACTTGCTCTATCACCATCCCCCACTCTTTTCACTATCCCTTCTAATACAATGTCCCTCTCCTGCTCACTCACCCGTCCACAACTCCAATACTTTTTAAACCATTTATCCGCATATATACTTATCGCTTCTGTAGTACGTAATCTCTGCCCCTTTACATAGCCACCCATATCTTCCCCTACTTCTACACATGAAATTGTCATACCCTCCCTTTTTTTTCTGCACTTATTTAACACATATTTTGACGGTCTATCTCCCCATAAAACATCATCTATCCCTGCTTGCATACGACAGACATCAAAACGCTCATTCTGAATACTACGCAACTTATCCTTTAAAACCCGAATTTCCTGTAAAGCAGATGTTCCCTGTCTCCCATAACACTCTCCCAGTAATCCCTCCACGTATTTCTGCAACCCATAAGACCAGCACACCTCCTCCCTGCCCAACCTCCTATAGAACCTTTGAATTCCTTCTTTAGCTACCCTTTCCCACCAATTCAAAAAAGCCTCACTATCGTCCCTCAGTTTTTTTCCCTGCCTCCATAGCTCCCTCCACCAATGTGCAAAAGATTCTTGTTGGCCCTCCACACGCAACAATTTACCATTTAATTTCCAATACCCCTTAAACCATTTTACCGCTCCTTCCCATGTTGCATCCACCATAACTCCTCTATGATCCGAAAATCCCACATCTATGATATTAATCCCCACTACCCTAACCTGATCTGTTGTATAAATCCTATCCAGCCTAGCAGCATAATCTCGTCTAAAGAAGGTATTCTCTACTAGCCCTCCTCCTCTAACCACATCCTTTAAACTCACTCCATTCAATACGTCTCTCAATACTCCCAATACACATCCAGCTCCCCGAGGTTCCGCATCCTTACCTCTTATGATACAATTCCAATCCCTCCCCACAACCACCACTCCGGGCAGTCCCCGCAAAGCATATACTAGATGATCATTCACAAAGTCTTCTTTTATTTTTCTATTAGACTCTGCTGGCATATACACACCAACAAAGCTAACCCTTATACCTCCCCATTCCCCATCTACCCTTACAATCCTGCCATCCCCACTCTCCTCCCAAGCCATCAACTGAAAAGGGCTAGACACCTGTATGACTATTGCAACCCCACCCTTTAATCTCCTAGTTGAACCAGCAAACACATCATACCCCTCCACACGCAAGTCTCTACCAATCTTAAAGTTATGTTCCTGCAGAAAACCCACTTGTATATCAAAACGTCTTAAGGTCACCCCTACCCACTTCCTCTTAATTTCGTCCCTCATACCATTAACATTAATAGTTAAACTCCTGAAAAGACTATTGTGGATTTGCCTCGTCTTCTTTGTTGTTGCGTCACCACAGGGGTTCTCTGTTCCCCTACTCTAGCCCCACACTTCCCTCCCTTGTCCCCTTTTACTCGGTCTTTATAGGCAACCCCTCCTTTCCCTGTCTGTGACGCAACCACCAAGGGTTTTTTACAAGACCTCTGTGCTGGTGTTAAAATGTCCTCCCCATCCGAAGAGGCTACAGATCTTTTCCTTGATTCACTTGCATATTCCATACCATTATCACTATCATCATTACCTTTTGCACACTCATGCACATCCGCTATGACAATCACACTCCCCTTCTCGTTAACATTTTCACTAGCACCCATCGCTGCCTCACACCTCATACTCTCCCTAGTCACAGGGCTACCTTCATCACTAAGCACCGGTAAGGCCTCATCCAACAGATGCCCCAGTTCCCCCAAAGACAGGCATGGGCTAACCACCTCTGAAATGTCCTCCACCACTGTCTCCTGTGGTTGATCCACCACTGACACCTGTGAGTGATCTTCCACTGTCACCTGTGAGTGATCTTCCACTGTCACCTGTGGTTGATCCACCACTGTCACCTGTGATTGACCCACCAATGCCTCCACAGGTAGCGTTCGACAGGTATCCATACTATTCTCCACAATTTCACTCCATTTCTTCGCACCATGAGCAGGTCCTCCCTTTGACCTCTCAGGATCCTCCTCTCCCAGGAGATCACTGGTCATCTGTGTCACCACACGCTGTTGTACCCTCCGAGGACACTCCGCCGCCATATGATCATATGCTGCACACATACGACACGTCCTTCTTTGCCCTGCATACGTAACATACACTTGTGTCCTGAAGTCCGGTAGTACAACATACGACGGGATAGGACGCCTGATGGTCATTTTCAGCGAGTAAGAGCCCTCTAGGAGGCCCTCAAAAGGCCCCTCTCGCCATTTTCCAACATTCGCTGCATGAACAATACCGTAATCCTTGAAGACGTCCATCAAATCCACAGAATCCGATTCAAATGGAACATTACGCACTTTAATCCATGTGTAAGTGCGTGAAACGTCCCTCAGTCGTACCTCCATACCGCTGGTAACTGCATAGACCCGATCGTGATAAGTGTCAACCAAGCGCTCATACTCCTGCGTCGATGACAACTTGATAAACACTCTGCTCATTCCATTTAACGCCACTCCATACAGGTCTCCGATGTCTAAATGATAAACATCCCTCAGAATTCGTAGCAACATCGTAGACACCGTTTCAGGTTGCAATGTCCCCTTCACCAACTCCAAACACACAGTGTTGATACGGCGTCTGCTTGATTCGGCCATGTTGTAGAAAATATAAGTGCTACCACTTGCCACCAGGAGGCAGAGCGCCACGTCCGCACAGTTCAAAGGCTGTGCGGGGAATGAATTTTGGGCAAATTAGGTAATTTTGTCCCTAGGATGTGACCCCACACCTTTCGACTAACACCCAGGTACCTATTCACTACTAGGTGAGCAGGGACAGCAGGTATCTTAAGAAACCACACCCCCAATGTTTCCACCCGTACAGGGGATCGAACAACGGACCTCAATATGTGAGCTGAGTACGCTAGCAACCGAGCTACAGTGTGTGTTCATACGTACTCCCCCTCTCTCACACGCACACACAGGTGGGGCCATGAGCTGTGAATCGACCCCTGCAACCACATATAGATGAGTACTTAGGTGAGTTCACACACACACACACACACAGAGTGACTCAGTAGCGACCAGTGAAGAGGCGGGGCCAGGAGCTATGAATCGACCCCTGCAACCACAACTAGGTGAGTACACACACACACATACAACTACAAATTCACTTGAATACCTTCTCGCCAGTTCTCTTTCTTATTCTCTCACTTTCTCACTCGTTTGTCCATTATTAAACTTTGAACTTAATATATTTTACTCGGCAGGTGAAAGTGAGCTGTGTGAAAAAGTGTTTGTTCCTGCAGTGAGACATAACAAAGGTCTGCTGCAAATAACAGGATCTTTAGGAGGGAAACCAATCCATTACGAGAAGAATATATTACTTGTTTATAAAGTTGCAAAGACATTCGTCCAGACTGATAAATTTCTATATAAGCCTAATCAAGATGTCAGGTTTAGAATACTGACGGTGGTGGGACCCTTCCTAAAGATTTCAACTGATAAGGTAATTTATGCATTAATAATATTTAAGACGATATACTGAGCTGTTTACTATGTATTTTATATTAAAAAAATTTAATTAAATAAATTTACTTTTTAAGAGGTATATTTTGGTATTTTAATATAATTACTTTATATTAATCTTTCCCACAGAGCAACTTATAACAGTTGAGAATTTTTTTTTAAGTTTTTCATGTTTTTTTTCCACCAGTATCCATTAATATGGGTAGAGACGCCATCAGGCAGCCGCATCGCTCAGTGGCGGGATGTTAATAATTCTGGTCTTATTCATCAATCATTTAAATTGTCAGACGAACCTGAAGAGGTAAACTTACTGCAATTTCTCTAATTTAAGTTGAAACTTTCTCTTGTCACATTAATTTCCGCTCTTTTATAGCAGCACTTTAACCTAAATTGAGATAGTTTATAGCTAAGAGTAATGCAGCTAAGGTCTAAAGTTTTATTAGTTTGTGCTTCGTTCACCTAGGTTTAAACTGCATGTTTCTGAACGCTATCCTAAGAAATTGATGTGTAAAAAATAAAAATAACTGCGTGTACTATTCCGTTGGCTCGAGAGTTTTCAACAGTTGTGTGACTATTAGAAGAAAGAGGAAGGTAAAGTTACCGATATGCTGCACATGGGTCTAATTCTTCATCTTGTTAGTATATTGTAAACTTTACACAATACTCAGGTTGCGGATAATTAAGGTTAGTTCTAAGGAGTTCTATAAATTTCAACAACAGATTTCAGGCTTTGCCTCTTCCGGTCCTCCCTTCGAGAGCAATCTTTTTGTTTAAATGTGCTGATCCTGTCTGTGGATCTTTCAGGATCATGTTTCAGCTAGACATGAGCTCTTTTGTGTCTGTCAAACACTTTTCAACGATGCTGGAAGTGTCAATAAACATTATATGCTAGTTTGCTCCACTCATCTAAAAATCTACTGCTAAACCAGTGCTTGTCTGTCTTTCTGACAAACTTTAAGAGTGGGTTGGACATGATCATGAGAGGGATGGTTTGGACATGATCATGAGAGGGATGGTTTGGACATGATCATGAGAGGGATGGGTTGGACATGATCATGAGAGGGATGGGTTGGACATGATCATGAGAGGGATGGGTTGGACATGATCATGAGAGGGATGGGTTGGACATGATCATGAGAGGGATGGGTTGGACATGATCATGAGAGGGATGGGTAGGACATGATCATGAGAGGGATGGGTTGGATATGATCATGAGAGGGATGGGTTGGACATGATCATGAGAGGGATGGGTTGGACATGATCATGAGAGGGATGGGTTGGACATGATCATGAGAGGGATGGGTTGGACATGATCATGAGAGGGATGGGTTGGTTATGAAGAAGACCTGCCGAGGATGGGACATAATTTTAATTGCAGTATTAGTTTTTCCCACTTTCATATGTACCTTCTTCAATTTAAAGGCCATTTAAAGGAAAACATCTCATTCTAATTCTTTTCTTATTAAGTCTTTGCATAGCTTGTGGAATTATACGTCAACGAAATGAAAGAAAAAAACTTAAATTTCACGGAGTTCTACCATTTTTAAATTTTTTCTATTTTATTAATTTAAGTATATGGAATCAAACAGTGGAATACTTTTTCAGGGTACATATAAGATCCACGTAAATCCACCTAATGGAGAAGCAGCAGAGATTCGAACATTTAAGGTTGAAGAATATGTTTTACCTCGCTTTGATGTCACGCTGGAGCCTCCTAATTACATCCTGGGAACTGATAAAAAGTTCAAATTCACTGTATGTGCAAAGTAAGTACACGAAAAACTTTTTTAAACTATTTAGAAGTGAAGTAATAAAATTAGATAAATTCGCTGATTAATGGGGTTTTAACTTAATCAACTATACGAAGGTAATTTAGGGGACTTAGGTAATTTCTCTTCCGGTAATTTGACCCAGTAATTTGACTCCGATAATTTGACTTCGGTAATGTAACTCCCGGTAAAGTACCTCCTTGTTAATTTCACTCCCCTCAAAAAGCAATTAACTTTAAAATTCAAATTCTTTATTTCTAGTAATATACAAGGTGGGGTGTACTTATAATTATACATTTTATGAAGTAGATATTACAAGATGGCCAATAATATGCCTAGGTATGCCGAGGCTTTTCAGGCAGTCTTATGATAGGTCTTACTCAATAGCGACACAATGATTATACAGATAGTAAGGTTAGGTAATTGTAGTGATTAACTAGGTTTAGAAAATTGAGGTACTGGAATTTAAACATTTAAGAATTTAACAATTAGTTTATATATTAATGGTAAAGGTGATGTATTGGCATAATACAGTTTCTATATTGTAGTGTCTTAGGCAAACTTATGACTAGCTTAATAATTATGAAGCAATAGTTGTATTAGAATTTTGGTTAGTCCTGTGCAAATTTAGGGGAATCACAGATATCAATGACCATTTATTTTAAACATAATAAACAGTTATGAATATAGAGAAAAAATAAAGGAAAAACAGAATCGCCTTTATTTATAAAAGCACACAAAGCTGTGTTCACATGTGTTCCGGGGTTAAAAATCCGAGCAAAATCTTATCTTACTTGTGTTTCAAAAGGCCTATTGCCGTGTTGTATCAGAAAGGATTTATGAAAGTACTGCATTGGAAGATTTACTGATGGACTGGAACAATCTACCTAGTTGGGTCACTGAAGGTAAAATTTGTGGCCACTTCTCCACTTTCACCTGACGCAGTACTGTTTTTTATTATACACATGTAAGGCGAGACCCAGTAGCGAGTAGTCGAGAAGACTAGTGGAAAGATGTGCTCAGCCTCGACGACGTACGACAACCTACGATCTATTGTCTGCTGGATAGTCATCACGGGTTCATAACCCATGCCAGGGTTATGAACTAATACTGCAATTAAAATTGTCCCATCCTCGGCAGGTCCTCTTCACAACCAACCCATCCCTCTCAAGATCATGTCCAACCCATCCCTCTCAAGATCATGTCCAACCCATCCCTCTCATGATCATGTCCAACCCATCCCTCTCATGATCATGTCCAACCCATCCCTCTCATGATCATGTCCAACCCATCCCTCTCATGATCATGTCCAACCCATCCCTCTCATGATCATGTCCAACCCATCCCTCTCATGATCATGATCATATATATATATATATATATATATATATATATATATATATATATATATAATGTCGTGCCTAATAGGTAAAACTTGCGATTTTGGCCTAAATAGCAATGCTTTTCTTGCCGAATAAGGCAAGCGAAAATTTGTTTATGCAATAATTTCGAAAAAATCATTCTGAACCTAACGAAAAAAATATTTTTCATTGTGCTTGTTTATTATTAAATTATTGTAAACTTATCTAAAATATATTTAGTTGGATTAGGCTAAATTAAATTGCGCTTGTTTCTTTGGTACAAAATTACTAATTTTTACATTATCATAAATGAAAAAAAATTAAGTATCTTTAAACGTATAAGAGAAAATTTTAGAAAAGACTTAATTTTAAATGAGTTCTTGCTAATTGACCAATTTTACCTATTCGGCCCGACATACATATATACATGTATGTATGTATATATGTATATATATATATATATATATATATATATATAGTATATATATATATATATATATATATATATATATATATATATATATATATATATATATATATATATATATATATATACTAGTGTACCGCCACGCGTTGCTGTGGCTCAGTCTGGTTAAATTGAAAAGAAAGAAAAGAGAAAGCGCACATTTCTAATATGTTTAATTTCACAATGCTTGTGGGTATACAATATTTTTTATTGTTCCATTGTTTGTGCAGATATAGAGATTGTCTGGTTTGCCGACTCTAGAACACGCAATATATAATTGTCCATTTGAGAAGCAATCCGTGTCTAGATCTAAACTGCACAATTCTAAAGATTGGCCCTGAGCTTTGTTGATGGTGATTGCAAACGCCAATCGAATTGGGAATTGCAATCTCTTAAATTGAAATGGTATATCCATTGGAATCATAGGAATGCGAGGAATGAGGACATCTTCACCTTTGAAAGGTCCTGTCAAGATTGTTGCTTCTACGATGCTGCTCATTAATTTTTTTTACTGCAAGCCGCGTGCCGTTGCAAAGCTTTGGCTGGTTGATATTTCGCAACATGATAATTAGCACGCCGATTTTCAATTGCAGTACTTGCGGTGGCTTCCCTGTCGGATCGAGTGAATTAAAAAATTCTGTTGGTCAACGGACTTGTATGTGACTGCCTCGCTTTGAATGTTAGACTGAATAATATTGTTAAGTTCGTAGACGTCTAAGAATAGCTAGTTCACTCAGCCAATTGTGATTCTTATAATTGGTTTGAATATTGGGAAATACTTTTTCAACCAATTCTTCTTTTGACGTCACTAAATTGCAGAAGTTATGAGGCAATGAAATTCGTCCTGAGGTCAGATCAACCGGTACATTTCTGTTCCCAATTTCCAGCAATTGATGTGAGAATATCTCAGCTGATCGATCGTTTTGCAGCTGGACACGCATATTTGTAGTTAATTTTAACGTCTTTACGTGTCACCACAAAGTAGAGTATTTCAGGCAAGAATTTATTTCGTCCGCTGGAGTCGATCGATCAAGAGCCTCAAGCGATTTTTTTTGTGCGCCATGTTTTTACCTGTCACAGGTGTGACATCTATATAATATAGGTATATAAAAACACGCGAGTATTCGAATGCAACGTTGTGTCAAATTTTCAAAGCAATCGGTGAAGAACTTTCGGAGATTTAAGATTTTGAACAAACGAACACTTACATTTTTATTTATATAGACATAGAAGATATAGGGAGGCCAAGCTAATGATTCTTTTCAAATCGCTGGTTCTCTCTAGGCGAGTACTGCTGTACATTAACAGCCTCTTTCAAGGCAGGCAATATTGCACACCTGGAGAATATACAGAGAATTTTCACAATGTATAAGTGAATAGAGCACCACAATTTCTGGGAATGGCTGAAGTCCCTTGACCTATACTCCTTGGACCGCAAGCGAGAAGGATACATGATAATATACTCTTGGAAAATCCTTGAGGGACTAGTCCCAAATCTGCAGTCGGAAATCACTCCCTACGAAATCAAAAGATTCGGTATGTAGTGAAACATACCCCCCCTTCCCCTCCCGGGTGAAAAGCAGGGGCGCCATGATTACACTGATAGACAACACAGTAAATAACAGGGGTCCAACACTGTTCAAGTTCCTCCCAGTATTCATAAGGGGGATTACCAATAGACCTCTAGCTGTCTTCAATAGGAGCTGGGCAGGTACCTGACCAGCTGGGCTGTCGTTCGTACGTCGGTTTGCGGCCGGCATTAAACTCATAGCTAGATAATATTAGTGTCTGAATAATTATGCTCGTACAGCGACTGAAAGAGGTGGGACCTCCACAACCCCAGGTTCCGAGACAACCTCCTAGAACTAACCTTAATTATCCGGCAACCTGAGTATTGTGTAAAGTTTACAATACCGACAAGATAAAGAATTAGACACATGTGCAGCATCTCGGTATCTTTATTGTAGACTTTCACCATCCAATGGCTTTATCAGTACAAATTCAAGGACATAATTGGAAGACAGTAGAACAAAAGATGAGGTAATTAGCCCCTCAGTATTTTGAGGAAGCTCAAAAAATGTTTACCTTCCTCTCTCTCAAATAGTCACACAACTGTTGAAAACTCTCGAGCCAACGGGAATAGTACACGCAGTTATGTTTATTTTATTTTTGCACAAATCAATTTCTCAGGATAGCGTTCAGAAACATGCAGTTTAAACCTAGGTGAGTGAAGCACAAAGTAATAAAATAAAACTTTAGACCTGAGCCGCATTACTCTCAGTTATAAACTATTTCAATTTTGGTTAAAGTGCTGCTATGAAAGAGCGGAAATTAATGTGACAAAAGCAAGTTTCAACTTATAAAGTCATGTAGAAGATTATCAGAAGAGTGGTGGGGCACCTAGAAGGGAATGAGCTCATATGCAGGGTTGTTTCAGGAATGGGAAATCCTGTGTCACAAGTCTACTATGACACGATAACAGAAGTAAAACAGATAGACGGGAGGGTAGACTGTATTTACTTGGATTGTAAGAAGGCTTTCTTCACGTTTCCGCAAAATATATTGGTACAAAGCTAAAGGTATAGCAGGAAAAGCACTGCAATGGATCAGGGATTACCTGACAGGAAGTAAACCTTGATTGATGGTATGTGATGAAATGTTACTTGGCAGTTGTGCTGAGTGGGTTCCACAAGGGTCAGTCCTATGGCCAGGGTTGTTTCTGGTATATGTGAACGACATGATGGAATGGGATAGATTCAGAGGTGTCCCTGTTGGCAGACAACGTGAAGCTAAGCTGATGCGGAGAATTCAAGCAGACGAGGACCAGGTAAGACTACAAGTAGGACAGTTTGCAATTCTGGTCAGACAAATGGCTCCTGGAATACATGCTCGGGGGTTAAAGACTGCAAACCTCACTCAAGGAAAAGGATTCTGGGGTGAGCATCACAATGAACACATCGCCTGAGTTACACATCAACCAAATAACTGCTGCAGCACATGGGTGCCTGGCGAACCTAAGAACAGTGTTTCGACTTCTAAGTAATGAGTCATTCACAACATTGTACACTGTGTACATCAAGCCCATATTGGAGTATGTAGCACTAGTATGTAACCCACACCTGGTTAAGCACATCAACAAATTAGAGAAAGTGCAAGTCAAAGGGGTATGTCCTATGAGAAGAGGTTAAGGGAACTCAACTCGATGGCACTGGAGGAAAGGCGGGATAGGGACGACATAACATCAAATACTGAGAAAAACTGACAAGGGACAAAATGTTTCAGAGATGTGACAGCTGGTAACACATACACATCACAAACTAGAGACAACAGGCCAAGTGTCTATCGACAAGTGCATCTGACAACTGGTAACTAACACAAACACACACAATACACAGTATCGAAGCATAATTCATTGTCTATTTGCTGTTACTAGGTAAGGGTTGAGTAGACCTCAGTAGTTCACCCTTTCTACCATGGCTCACATTATCAACACAGAGAAGAAACTTTCAGCTAGTATGAATTACATATAAAAGTGACAGAAAAAAATACTTGTGTGTCTAAAACCTTTTTGAAATGTGAATGAAATCTTAGGAAGCTCGATTCTAGGCCCTGATGAATGAGGATTACGGCATAAGATTTATAATATGATACTTAAACATGTTAGTGAGCATCATTATAGTTTTTTTCTTGCAAAACCAAAATTTCGTTGAAGATTATCCGACTTGAAGGCTGCAGCGATCTCTTCTCAGAAAGGTTCTTGTTCACTTGTTGCATTTGATTATGCAAACTTGGGTCAAAATCAAATGGCAGAACTACCTTTCACTCCATGTTAAGTCGGAATATAAGAAAATGGCGTCGTTTAAAAGTGAGTGTTATGCTGGGTCACCAGAATCTCTCTTGCCATCACATTCCTGATGAATACAGATTCAGTGATACTGGCGAACTTTCCCTGCAGTTTGATAGTGATGAAAATGGGATCAATAGATTGCTCGTGTTTGCAGCGGATAAGAATCAGGATGATTTGGTGAATATAAGACAATGGGCATGTGAAGGAACTTTTAAATGTTAAATATGTTAAACACTGATTGTTGCACATACGCCTCTTATGCTTTATACTGAGTAACGTAAATAAGTCCTGGCTCCTAGGGGGGGGATAAACAACCTGCCTAGTCTAAGGGCATTTAAATTACTCCACATAAACCACCCTAGGGCCAGCTTGTACCTTCACATGAAGTGTGGGGTCAATAGTTATTAACAGGAAGGGCACAAAAACTAACATATATAAATATATATATTAAGTCAACTTACATATGCAACCCACTCTACATACAAAATCACCACACGCCAATACACCTTTACTCAGTACTCGCATTAGCTCACTGCTACAAGTGGGTAAAAACATTAATATTTATAAACAGGGAGGCTCCATGACTCCCCCCCCCCACTTCTGCTGGTTAGTCTAAGTCTTCAAGCAACACACCACACGCGTATTCTCCCCAAAACTTAAACAGGCTTCTCTTGCTAGGGTCTTATAGATAAACATGAGAACACCAAACACAAGAAAATAATCTATGGCATAAAATTATCCAAACTTACCATCCCAACTCAAACCAACACCAAACCATGACGACTTGTTCCAGGCGCTGTTCTCGTACTAACTCAAAAATACACCTCACCTGCTCGTGTCCTGTCCTGGCTACTCTTCAGGACTAATACGCGTCCGGTTTCAGAATAAATCCCGGAAACTGACTTTATATATGGATCGTTTTTTATACACATTTTATAATACACTGCATAATAGCCTCTAATAAATGTTTGATGTAAGAAAATGTTCTTGCTTTTTAATAGGAGCTTCAAATAAATGTTTTAAATAGTTTCTTTTTAATGTGGATTTTTTATATGGGAGTAAAGTTAACGGAATTAAAACTGACGGAGTAAATTAGTAGGAGAGAAATTATCGGTCATCTCAAGAAGGGATCTTCCCTACTGTCTGCTATAGCTCTAGTGAAAATTAAATTTTAGCATTAAAACCAGTTGATTGTTTTACTGGCGCGCCACCACAAACACTCAAACGTTGCACATACAAGCGAGAGTCAAGATGGGTTAAAAAAATATATAACGATTTGGGGCCACTCAGTAGTCGAGTCCGCTTATTAGAATTTAGGAACATTATTTGATCAAATCAGTATCAAAGTGAGATGATCAGTTCACTCAAAATAAGTCATATACTTGCATTTAGTTTACCCACAACACCAATGAAAGGAATTATTAATATATTTTTTCTTACTATTAATTTTCTTAGCTTATTCACAATAGGGAATAAAATCAAAAGACATAGTTATTGCCTTACTATAGAATTATGAAGGAACGACAACAAAAATGGTTTGAAACGAATGGTAGTGTTAGACTTATATAATCATTTTTCTGTATTTCGATTTCTTTTACAGGTACACATATGGACAACCTGTCAAGGGAAATGTCATACTCAAAGTTGACAATGGAGGATGGGGAAGCAGCAAGATTACTCATACAGTTAATGAACAGGTAAATACTGTACTTTTTTATTGTTTAGTGTTTCAATTATGTATAAACATTTTTTCTTGAAAATTATATATATATTTTTTTTTTATTAACACATCGGCCGATTCCCACCAAGGCAGGGTGGCCCGAAAAAGAAAAACTTTCATCATCATTCACTCCATCACTGTCTTGCCAGAAGGGTGCTTTACACTACAGTTATAAAACTGCAACATTAACACCCCTCCTTCAGAGTGCCGGCACTGTACTTCCCATCTCCAGGACTCAAGTCCGGCCTGCCGGTTTCCCTGAATCCCTTCATAAATGTTACTTTGCTCACACTCCAACAGCACGTCAAGTATTAAAACCATATGCCTCCATTCACTCCTATCAAATACGCTCACACATGCTTGCTGGAAGTCCAAGCCCTCGCACACAAAACTTCCTTTACCCCTTCCTCCAACCTTTCCTAGGCCGACCCCTACCCCGCCTTCCCTCCACTACAGATTTATACACTCTCGAAGTCACTCTGTCTCGTTTCATTCTCTCTACATGTCCAAACCACCTCAAAACCCTCCTCAGCTCTCTGGACAATCGTTTTGGTAATCCCGCACCTCCTCCTAATTTCCAAACTCCGAATTCTCTGCATTATATTCACACCACACATTGACCTCAGACATGACATCTCCACTGCCTCCAGCCTTCTCCTCGTTGCAACATTCATCACCCATGCTTCACACCCATATAAGAGCGTTGGTATAACTATACTCTCATACATTCCCTCTTTACTTCCATGGACAAGGTTCTTTGTCTCCACAGACTCCGAAGTGCTCCACTCACCCTTTTCCCCTCATCAATTCTATGATTCACCTCATCCTTCATAGACCCATCCGCCGACATGTCCACTCCCAAATATCTGAATACATTCACCTCCTCCATACTCTCTCCCTCCAATCTGATATACAATCTTTCGTCACCTATTCTTTTGTTATCCTCATCACCTTACTCTTTCCTATATTCACTTTCAATTTTCTTCTTTTACACACCCTACCAAATTCATCCACCAACCTCTGCAACTTCTCTTCAGAATCTCCCAAAAGCACAGTGTCATCAGCAAAAAGCAACTGTGACAACTCCCACTTTGTATTTGCTTCTTTATCTTTTAGCCCAACACCTCTTGCCAAGACCCTCGCATTCACTTCTCTTACAACCCCATCTATAAATATATTGAACAACCACGGTGACGTCACACATCCTTGTCTAAGGCCCACTTTTATATATATATATATATATATATATATATATATATATATATATATACAAACACTGATCTCTGGCCGACGGAGACTCGAACCTACGAACCTCATGACAAGGTACGCAGTGCTTTACCGACCGTACACACTGGTCCAATACCTTGGCATCCAGCTTTCGCTAGACGTTATTCAGCGCCAGCTTTCAGGCAGGAAGGCTTACAGCTTTTCATCTCATCCCCTGATGAGATGCAGGGATGAGATGAAAAGCTGTAAGCCTTCCTGCCTGAAAGCTGGCTGCCTTGGAATAACGTCTAGCAAGCTGGATGCCAGGTATTGGACCAGTGTGGTACGGTCGGTAAAGCACTGCGTACCTTGTCATGAGGTTCGTAGGTTCATCCGGCAAGATCAGTGTTTGTGAATATTTCGCCTGCTCTTGCGAATTCCTAGCATATATATATATATATATATATATATATATATATATATATATATATATATATATATATATATATATATATATATATATATATATATATATATATATATATATATGCCTCAAGCTAATTTCATTCTACTCCCCGTTTGGTGTACTAGCCTCCACAAGCAGTATATATAGTTTTGTAACCACGAACAAGTGGCATTTAATTAATAACTTTGTGGGATGGTACGGTCCAGTGGGTTAGAGCGTCGTGAATTTTTGCTTAATTAAATGCCATTTGTTCGTGGTTACAATACTATATATACTGCTTGTGGAGGCTAGTACACCAAACGGGGAGTAGAATGAAATTAGCTCTGAGGCATCCACACCATCTTATGTCCTTGGATCACGGTACAACTCCTAGCTCTGCTGGGTGCGTGATCTTTGTAGGATTGTATCGTCCAGTAGGTTAGAGCTTTGTGAATTTTCGCCCACCGTGAGGCGGGCTAAATCAACACGGGTTCGATCCCCCGCTAGTCGCAGTGTTGTTATTGATTAAATACCACTCGTTCGTGGTTACAATAATATATATATATATATATATATATATATATATATATATGTCGTGCCGATTAGGTAAAACTGGTCAATTAGCAAAACCCATCTAAAATTAAGTCCTTTCTAAAATTTTCTCCTATACGTTTAAATATATATTTTTTTCATTTATGTTAATGTAAGAATTTATAATTTTGTACCAAGAGAAACTTTGAAAACCTACCTAACCTTATTACAACAAGTGCAATTTAATTTAGCCTAACCCAACTAAATATATTTTAGATAGGTTAATATTAATTTAATAATAAACAAACACAATGAAATATATTTTTTTCGTTATGTTCAGAATGATTTTGGCGAAATTATTGCATACACAAATTTTCACTTGTCTTATATGGCAAGGTGAGCGTTGCTATTTAAGCCAAAATCGCAAGTTTTACCTAATCGGCACGACATATATATATATAATATATATATATATATATATTATATATATATATATATATATATATATATATATATATATATATATATATATATATATATATATTCTGAAGGAGGGTGTTAATGTTGCAGTTTTATAACTGTAGTGTAAAACACCCCTCTGGCAAGACAGTGATGGAGTGTGTTAATATATATATGCATGCGCGAGTAAGAGGCAGGGTGTTAAGTGATTGGTTTATTATGCTTATTAACTGTATCAGATAATGTAGGCTAATTATACGCTGTTCTGTTTGATGGCATCGGTGAGGTGGATCGCGGCTGCTTCTAAATTTCTGCGTTTAATTTCTGTCATTCGACTGGTGCAAATGTTAGGCTTTCATCCAATCCATGATGGATTACAATGTATTGCTGGTGTTATCTATTCCGCGGTCATAATTATGTCCGTATATGTGTGAATGAGTCTCGACCGAAAATCTCAGATATAGATTGCTTTTTCGGTTCTCGTACTGGGCAGTCTACCTTGTGGGGAGAACCATTTTTTTGTCTGTTAGTATCCTCTGTGGCTGTGTTGTATATGAGAAAGACTTTGTCTGCAAGAAAGAATAATAGTGATAATTTTAGGGTGGGAAATACCTCTTTTAATATATTTTTTGTACTGTAAGATGTTAGTCATTGCAAATTCTGAATGCTTACAGGACGAATCCTATGACAACTCCACACTGGTTCTGTGGTCATGGTGGTCATCCTTATTGATGTGTTTTCTGTTTATCTTGTGTTTAAGAGCATTTTCATCTTTGATGAGTAGGACATCCAGAAAGGGTAAGGAGCTGTTGTTTTCTTATTCTCTTATGAAGTGTATGGAGGGCTCAGTCATGTTAAGTAAATCTCTGAAATGAGTGAGGTTGAAATGTCTGCAAACGGTGACGTAGATATAGTCCACATAAAGGGGGATGTATTTGATTGTTCTTGTATACTTGGTCAAGCTCAGCCTTGAGTGAAACTTAGTAATAAAAGAATTTCCTGTTATCTATGTCTTTAAAATATTTTTTTTTCCACAGATTTTTGGCTGCAAAGATATTGAAGTCTTAGCTGAAGCTGTAAATTTGAATGGAGAGGATTATATTGTTCAGAGCCTGGCTGTGACAGCAACTGTGCTGGAAGACGGTACAGAACAAGAACTCAAAAAGGAGTTGATAGTTGATATACATCGAACAGCACTACGTTTTACATCAACTGGAAAAGAAGAGTTTCAAAAGCCAAATCTTCCCTTTACTGGACAGGTTGGTCTCTAGCCCAGGCAGTTACAGTACAAGTGTTTACTTTCAATTTCTATGTTGTTAACCTCATCGTAAACCTAAGACTTTGATTCTGTAAACAAAATATATTTTGGGTCAACTTAGCAACTAACAATGTTAATTAGAGAGTTTCAAAGCCACAACGACCTACATTACTATAAGAAATTATGACTGTTGTTTATAATAATATACGTAATAAAATGGTTTTGGTTAATCTCACATAATAATTAACAACTAAATAAAACTGTTCTGAAGTTAGTTTAGTTTAATAGCTTTATTATGAACCCCCATACCCATCCAGTAGGAGGTAGTCAAAAGATTAGAGACACACATAATGAGTCCACAGACTGGACCCCAAAGTTTTGATCGCAAAGCAAATTCAACTATTTTAATGTAAAATTTAAAGTAAACATGTCTTTAAGCCTATAATATATATGTCGTGCCGATTAGGTAAAACTTGCGATTTTGGCTTAAATAGCAACGCTCACCTTGCCATATAAGACAAGTGAAAATTTGTGTATGCAATAATTTCGCCAAAATCATTCTAAACATAACGAAAAAAATATATTTCATTGTGTTTGTTTATTATTAAATTAATGTTAACGTATCTAAAATATATTTAGTTGGGTTAGGCTAAATTAAATTGCGCTTGTTGTAATAAGGTTAGGTAGGTTTTCAAAGTTTCTCTTGGTACAAAATTATAAATTTTTACATTAACATAAATGAAAAAAATATATCTTTAAACGTATAAGAGAAAATTTTAGAAAGGACTTAATTTTAGATGAGTTCTTGCTAATTGACCAGTTTTACCTAATCGGCACGACATATATATATATATATATATATATATATATATATATGTCGTGCCGATTATGTAAAACTGGCGATTTTGGCTTAAATAGCAACGCTGTTCTTGTCATATAAGACAAGCGAAAATTTGTGTATGCAATAATTTCACGAAAATCATTCTGAACAAAACGAAAAAAATATATTTAATTGTGTTTGTTTATTATTAAATTATTGTAAACGTATCTAAAATATATTTAGTTGGGGTAGGCTAAATTAAATTGCGCTTGTTATAATAAGGTTAAGTAAGTTTTCTAAGATTCTTTTGGTGCAAAATTAAAAAGTTTTACATTAACATTATTGAAAAAAATATATCTTTGAACGTATAAGAGAAAATTTTAGATCGGACTTAATTTTAAATGAGTTCTTGCTAATTGACCAGTTTTACCTATTAGGCACGACATATATATATACATGCGTGTACAAGCATATATATACACACACCCCTCTGTTTTTTCTTCTATTTTCTTACTAGTTCTTGTTCTTGTTTATTTCCACTTATCTCCATGGGGAAGTGGAACCGAATTCTTCCTCCGTAAGCTATGCGTGTCGTAAGAGGCGACTAAAATGCCAGGAGCAAGGGGTTAGTAACCCCTTCTCCTGTATATATTACTAAATGTAAAAGGAGAAACTTTAGTTTTTCCTTTTGGGGTCACCCTGCCTCGGTGGGATACGGCCGGTGTGTTGAAAAAGTTTATAAACTACAATCTTTTTTAAATGAATTTACATAAATATTGTATATGTGTTTGTAAGTATGCATGATTTTTTTCTATGGGCTTGTCCTGCTTAGGCAGAAGACGACCGTTGAGGTAAATAAATACAATCTCTCGATTATTATAATTTAAATTCCAATAATTATTTGACAGATCTTGCATGCATCAGCTAATATTGAACTGTAGTGCATGGACAGATTTAATTATAGAATTATATACAAGAGGTAGTAAATGTAGCATATGCGGGAAAGTAAAGAAATGTATAGTCAGTTTTGATTATAAAGCATCATAACTTACACACATACACACACAACCCGCACATATAAAAGAGAGGAGCTTACGACGACGTTTCGGCCCGACTTGGACCATATATAGCTGGACTTATATAGCTGTGTCAATCTAGCTACAAATAGGAAACTGCATTTTTTAAATAAAGTTAATGTTTTTTTCAGGTTAAGGTAACTTTCCCAGATGGTTCCCCTGCTGGAGGTAAACTTATGGAAGTATGTGCTGAAGGAAAATGCAAGAATATTACAACATCTTCAAATGGTGTTCTGGACTTCATTATTCAACTTTCTATAAGCAAACATATACAGGTATATAGAGTTGTTATACATAGCATTAATATTTTGTAATATAATTTTCTGTGGTGTGACTCTGGGGTCTATATAAACACGACTAGCCAATAGTCACACTTTTATTGGCCTGTAAGCACTTCTGTTATGGCCCACCTTGCAACCAGAGCTATATAGCAACAGTTAACACTGTTGTGTCTCTTAATAATAGACATACCTACTACGGGTGTTTAGTTTTTTCTCTGTAGCGAAACTTTAATCTAAATATGAGATAGATCTTCCTGCTTGACGAAGAGAGCTAAATCAGCCATTCTTCCTGCTTTATTCACCAGCTCTCACAGTCACACTATCTGTCCGAGGTGCCCCAAACCATACTGAAAGGGCATGTAACCGGTAGAAGAATACAACGAGTGCCTTGCATTGGCGGGATCCTCAGTAATTTTACGAGTCTTCACCACCTTTCTAGGGTCAAGGGTGGAAATGACCTTATCCCTTAGAGATTTTGGTGCATGCTAAAAGGGTGCGAACTTTGTCTAATTTGGGTATCTGAAGATCTCTAGCATGATTTTACTTTCAGCATAGTTCTAGGAGCCTTGTAATGCTGGTAGGCGCTCAGGTTCTCCCGAGCGTGGGTTTTAAGGCCATCATCTGTCCTGGTATGCAGTTGATATGCAAACAAAAACCCACAGCCCGTAGAGACTCGTGGGAAAATTCAAGGTTATGTATGCTCAGTGCATACATCTTTTCTCTAAATGAGCACATGTATCCTATTGAGCATCAGATGTTCTAGGTAGACAGTGGCAAATGTCGACAAGTGGAAATAGACACTGGTAGCAGAGAATCCTTTTAATACAAGTCACCCAAGGCTGGTCTTTATCAGGTATACAACAATGAGCAAATACTCAACCTTATAAGTCAAATGAACACCATACGGTCTGACTCAGAGAAAAGCATGTCACACATATATGGTCATTAAATTGTGAGGTCAAGGGTGGGGTGGATGTGGCAAGTTTATTATGTTTATTATATGACTTGTGGACAGTGTGGGCAATAGGTCCAGCCAACCTTTACATTCCACATTTTTGCTTATTGTTTTTTTGGTGAGGAAGACACTACTGTTCACAAACTCCTCGTTTGGCCCTGTTGTTGTCCTGGTGTAGCATTTGTTCTCTCCCTCAGTCCATGACATGAGAGTGAAGATTGCGATGCAAGAGTTTGAACCTGATACAGGCTTCTACAAGGCCAATGTAATCCTGTGCATGAAGGAGCAAGTTGTTGAAACTTGTGTCGGGTTCAGCCTCGTCACTCCCGGCAATCTACAAAAAATTGGAATGATTGTGGAGACCATTTTAAAGATATTGTTCCCCGACACATTACTTGGCTTAGATATGTGGATGATATCTTGGTCATTGTTTCTAGGCGTTTCACATTAGAAGGAGAGACGGATCCTTACCCTTTCTGGATGTCTTACTCATCAATGATGGAAATAGTCTTAAACGCAAAGTATACAGTAAACCCATCAATATGAATTATTTAATTAATACTCTACTAGAAGCAAGACCTCAAAACCATAGGTTTGTTCCTACGAACACGTCGAATTTGCAGCGATAAATATCTTTTAGAAAGTCAATAATATATTGAGGTGTTCATCAACTTAAAATTCGCAACACACATGTTATGCACTCATGCAAACACTTCTCCGAGAAGTGAACATGAATGTAACAATCCTTACTACCAACACTATCAAAAAGATTACCAGAAGCCTATTTGCACAGCACGAGTATACAGCATACTGTGTCGTAGTTGCCTTAAGTTCTATATTAGGGAGACCGACAGAGACCTTTCTCAGCTTCCACGTCCAGACTCTTCCTCATTTAGCGATAAAGACCATTTGTCTCCTCACTCCACATTAACCGTAATGACAATATCCTGATGGACCAACTGCCTCATTTGGTGATGATGAGGTAGAGGAATATAATGAACTGGGGGATAATTTATATTCCTAGGATATATTGAAATAATTATTTATGCACTAAGGTTATCAAAATAGTCAGTATCGAGCCTTAAGGGTCGGTGGGACTATCAAAGGGGTCGATAAATGGTTGGGGGGTCAGAAAGGGGGGCTAGTAAATGTCTGGGGACGTGCTTTGTGTTGTGTATCTGTGACCTTCCACCCCCTTGCCTCATCTCTCCTGTCCCGGAAGGATATATGTACACGTACGTGTAGTATTTTCAGTATTTTTCAAATTTACGGCAGTTTCAATAAAAAAGGGAATGTTAAATCTTATATTTTTCATAATTTAAATATTACGTATTTTTTATGAAGTCATTTATTTTATTAACACATCGGCCGTCTCCCACCAAGGCAGGGTGGCCCAAAAAAGAAAAACTTTCATCATCATTCACTTCATCACTATCTTGTCAGAGGCGTGCTTACACTACAGTTATTAAACCCCTCCTTCAGAGTGCAGATGCTGTACTTCCCATCTCCAGGACTCAAGTCCGGCCTGCCGGTTTCCCTGAATACCTTCATAAATGTTACCTTGCTCACATTCCAACAGCACTTCTAGTCCTAAAAACCATTTGTCTCTATTTCCTCCTATCTAACATGCTCACGCATGCTTGCTGAAAGTCCAAGCCCCTCTCACACAAAATCTTTACCCCCTCCCTCCAACCTTTCCTAGGCCGACCCCTACCCCGCCTTCCCTCCACTACAGATTTATACACTCTCGAAGTCATTCTATTTTGTTCTATCCTCTCTACATGTCCGAACCACCTCAACAACCCCTCCTCAGCCCTCTGGATGGTAATCCCGTACCTCCTCCTTATTTCCAAACTACAAATTCTCTGCATTATATTCACACCACACATTGACCTCAGACATTACATCTCCACTGCCTCCAGCCTTCTCCTCGTTGGGACATTCATCACCCATGCTTCACACCCATATAAGAGTGTTGGTATAACTATACTCTCATACATTCCCCTCTTAACTTCCATGGACAAAGTTCTTTGTCTCCACAGACTCCTAAGTGCACCACTCACTTTTTTTCCCTAGTCAATTCTATGATTCACCTCATCTTTCATAGACACATCTGCTGACACATCCACTCCTAAATATCTGAATACATTCACATCCTCCATACTCTCTTCCTCCAGTCTGATATCTAATCTTTCGTCACTTAATTTTTTTTTATCCTCATCGCCTTACTCTTTCCTATATTCACTTTTAATTTTCTTCTTTTATATACCCTACCAAATTCATCCACCAACCTCTGCAACTTCTCTTCAGAATTCCCAAAACCACAGTGTCATCAGCAAAGAGCAACTGTGACAACTCCCACTTTGTGTTAAATTATCTTTAAAACCCACATCTCTTGCCAACAGACGACATCACACATCCTTGTCTAAGGCCTACTTTTACTGGGAAATAATCTCCTCTCTCCTACATACTCGAACCTGAGCCTCACTATTATCGTAAAAACTCTTCACTGCTAACCTACCTTATTATTATCTATTATTATTATTATTATTTTTATTATTATTATTATTATTATTATTATTATTATTATTATTATTCGTAGTACTATTAGTTAAAGTATTATTTATTAAATTATTTTCTTATAAATGTTTGGGGATCGATGAACAATCTGAATCTTCACGTAGGGGTCGATAATAATAAATAATATAATATTTATTTACTACAAGTACATGTACAAGGTATACAGTCCTAGCTGACATCAATGACATACTACTATATAGAAAGCCGCTTGTTATGCTGAGCATTTCGGGCAAATTAGGTCAGTTTTGTCCCCAGGATGCGACTCACACTAGTCAACTAACATCCAGGTACCTATTTTACTGCCAGGTGAACAAGGACAGCAGGTGTCTTAAGGAAACATGTCCTAATGTTTTCACCAGTACCGGGGATCGAACCACGGGCCTCAGTGCGTGAGCTGAGTATGCTAGTAATCGAGCTAGGGACGATAAGCTCAAGATATTGGGAATCTCTGTAGAGCAACGTACATAGTAACGGAGCTTTCACAGTATAAATAGTGTGCTTTTATTTCAATTTATATTCTGTAAATATGTAAGTAATTTTAATTAGAGATTGAAAGTTTTATATTTTCTGTATGATACCAAATATTTTTCGATGCTTTGTGGATTTGATAATGTGTATATAACTCTGTTCATGGAAGTATATTTCTTTCTCATTTCTTACTTTCAGATCAAAGCCGTTGATTATCCTTCAATAAAAAATCCCACATCACTCTGGCGGCCTATCATGCACGAGTCCAGCTTCAGGTTACCCGTTACAAGTTACCACTCCCCAACACGTTCTTCCCTCATCATTTATGCTCCGAAGGAACGTTTACCATGCTCTACAGAACACAGAGAACTTACAATTCCCGTTCTGTTTGCTGCTGTTAACCAGAATAGAGCCACCTTTACCGTCCAGGTATGAATGCATTTTGTTTTACCCAGTGCATGTAAGAGTAGAGGCCAAATAAAGTACTCCTTAAACATTTTTCGGAAATAAATTAATTATTATACACGAGTATGTGCTAAAAACATGAGTCATAAAATGTCTGGGAATGAGCAGAGTTTGATCTTAGGAAGTGGAAGTTCCCAAGCTCAAGAGCCCCTCACTAGCATCGAAACACTCATGGGTAGTGTGTTCCTAGAGGCCCATATAACTTACTTTAAATACTGTACTGTACTAGAATAGTACTGTACCCTTCAAGTGGGGTGCCTTTGAAGGGTACAGTACTCTTAAGCACTTTAAGGTATATGTACTTTTTCAGTTACTGGAAGGTATTAATGATTCTGATGAGAAAACAACTTAGAAAATAATTCAAACTTTTCTCAAATCCTTCAGATATTGAATGACTGATACACTCAGACATGAAGAACTATTTAAAGTGCTGAGTGAGTCAATAACTTGAATAATAGTAATACCATAATCAGTTAAGCTCTAAAACCGTATGGGTCACCATAACTTGTAAGAATGGAATCAAACTGCGAGGCAGAAAGTGAATGTGTTAGTCAAAGCTGATATGATGGTAACCACAAGTAGAAACATTGGTACACATCCGCTGTGAGTGACACTGTAGTAATACAAGTTGTTAAGAATGAAGATAAGTGTTATTCTTACGTCTGTGGTACTTAACAAAGTGTGATATGTACTACTGTGACTCTGAGAGGTGAGAATAGGTGACTGAGACTTAATACATTGCCTAGTCACAGACCGGGCCGCGGGGGCGTTGACCCCCGGAACTCTCTCCAGGTAGGCTCGCTAGGACCCCAAATGCTGAAATGAATTTTATGAATCAAAATGTGCTGTTCTGAATGCAATAATAAATACATTCACTGCATATTACAGTTTTCTTGACCACGATTACATTTTACATAATTAGAAGAAGAGTTAATTTCCATAAGGCTTACGAATCATCCGGCTTGGAAATTCCGAGAGGTTTGTATACTATTAGTCTTTAATATAAGAATGCAGCTCTTAGGTTATAGCTTTAATTCAACTGGGTATAAAATAAGCCCAAATCTTCATCTGGTGTATATACTTGCACAATCACAGAATCAAATGGCTCTAGTTGAATATACCTTACTCATTATGTTGCCATGTTTGCTATAAAAATTCCACTTGACAAATAAGTTATATATTTATTTTCAATGAATTTTTAAATATAATTTGATATTGTTATGGCAGGTTGTATCACGAGGGCAGATCCAGTTCTCACGTACAGAAGAGCATGAACTACTTCCAGCTGATTTACCCCTTGATGAAGCCCATTTAGTGGAGCCTCTTCCAGAACCACCACAGAACGTAGTAAGAGGATTCATTGAGATTCCAATCAGACTTCCACCAACAGCATCACCCAGAGCAAAGGTATATAAACCTATATGGTTCTTCTGTAATGTATTAGAAATTATTTTTATATCTTTCATTTTTTTGTTAATCCTAATACAAAGGGTTCACTAGCATTAGGAATAAAAGTTCTTTTATCTGTAATTACATTTTAGGGTCACTGTTTTTCTTCACTCGAACGGTCGTCGTAAATTAGTTTAAATTTAAAACTAATCCTGGCATTTGTTTTAATTGGTATCCATGATAAGAACATAATAAAAGAGAAGCACTACATTAGCATGGACACTTGCCTTGCCTATGTTCATGGAGTGCAACGCTGCTGTACAAATATGGTAAATAATATGTATAAAGCAAACCTTTATTTAAAGACAATGTTTCGCTCTAAGTAGAGCTTCATTAAGTCAGTACAAGACGTAGCACGACATAAGTCTGATCCTCAGATCTGGTGGATGGAATACCTCCTTGCTAGGCAGAGTGACTGATCACCTAAAATTAATTCTCCACAACTTCCACCGCCTCCATTTGACTCATCTGGACTGAGGACTGATCACTTCAAGCAACTTCCTCATGTCGTCCACCCTCAGCACTATTATTCTCTGTACTTGGATTTATAAAACCACTGATTAGCAAAATATATTTACAGTAAAGCTACTCAAGTGTTGTACACGTCTTATTCATCTACATTACAGCGACACAAGTGTACCGTGGCTATACTGCTGTACTAACATTGTACGTACTTTGTTTATAAATGTATTACAGTTGACAATTTCAGTTATTAAAATGATAGAAAGTCACTGTTTACATAAAACCAATTTTAAGAGTGGCGGCTCCAGAATTTATGAGAGGAACTTCCGGGTGACAATCTGGCTGGAAGGGGTACGATGACTTGTGGATTTGTCTTGAAGCTCTATTATAATAATTATTATTTTTAACACAGCAGTCATCTTTTTCGGTGACATGAAAAAGAAGAAACAAAGTTTTTTCTTCTTTTTACATTTAGTAATTCATGGAGAAGGGGTTACTAGCCCCTTGCTCCGGCATTTTAGTCACCTCTTACGACACGCATGGCTTACGGAGAAAAGATTCTTCTCCACTTCCCCATGGAGATTATTATTATTATTACTGTAGTATTTATATTTGGTCCTAATGGAGATCATTGGGGCTTCAGCCCTTGACTCCCTCTCCTTGGTGGCGCCAATCATTTTGATTTTTTTTGTTTTTGTTTTTGTTTCACGCAACAAATACCAGATATGTTTTCTTTTATATTTATAATTTTCATTGGGAAGGGGACGGTTAATCGTATTGAGAGGTTACAACTATAACCCTCATAGAACACCTATGTTTATGCTTATAGATTATTACGAGTGATTCATAAAGGAAACATATTTTATTGCTTTATTTATCCTACATGTAGGTGTCCTTGAGGTGTCCCGTAGCTCGATCGCTGGCGCACTCAGCTCACACACTGAGGTCCGGAGTTCGAATCTCCGGTACGACTGGAAAACATGAGAGACGTATTTCCATAAGACACCTGCTGTCCCTGTTCACCCATCAGTAAAAGGGGTACCTGGGTGTTAGTCGACTGGTGTGGGTCGCATCCTGGGACAAAACTGACCTAATTTGCCCGAAATGCTCTGCATAACAAGCGGCTTTATATTAGCATGTCATTGATGTCAGCTAGGACTGTATACCTTGTACATGTACTTGTAGAAATAAAAATATTATATTATTACGTATTATCATTGTATATATAATAATACCGGAATTTTTACTATTACAGCTTTTTTTCGCAAGTTATGTATAAGAACATCTTCCCACAATTATATTGCCATATCATAATGCAGTATTTTTTTGTTCACAGGTGGTAGTTTGGTATACCCGCGATGATGGAGAGGTTGTGCCAGACACCAGGGAAGTGGATATAAATAAGTGCTTTTTGAACAAGGTCAATCTCTCATGGTCAAATTCCAGGGTTCAACCAGGGGAGCAAGTTAATCTTGATTTGTCTGCAGAACCAGAATCCATCTGCAGTCTGGGTGAGGAATCATTTATATATATATGTCGTGCCGATTATGTAAAACTTGTGAGTTTGGCTTAAGTAGCAACGCTCTTTTTGCCATATAAGACAAGTGAAAATTTGTGTATGCAATAATTTCGCAAAAATCATTCTGAACCTAACGAAAAGAACCTAACGAAAAAAATATATTTCATTGTGTTTGTTTATTATTAAATTATTGTAAATTTATCTAAAATATATTTTGTTGGGTTAGGCTAAATTAAATTGCGCTTGTTATAATAGGGTTAGGTAGGTTTTCAAAGTTTCTTTTGGTGCAAAATTATAAATTTTTACATTAACATAAATGAAAAAAATATATCTTTAAACGTATAAGAGAAAATTTTAGAAAGGACTTAATTTTAGATGAGTTCTTGCTAATTGACCAGTTTTACCTAATCGGCACGACATATATATATATATATATATATATATATATATATATATATATATATATATATATATATATATTATATATATATATATATATATATATATATATATATATTATATATATATTATATATATTATATATATATTATATATATATATATATATTTATATATATATATATATATACATATGTATATATATATGATGAAAGTATTTTGGGATTTTCTTTCTTTGGTCACCCTGCCTCGGTGGAACGATTTTGATATATATATATATATATATATATATATATATATATATATATATATATATATATATATTATACAGAATGGAAGTTGACAGTTACTTTTGTTGATACTCTGCTTTTGGGGATTCTAAAGAGGGTGTGTAAAGGTAGAAAGTTGAAAGTGAATATAGATACGAGTAAGGTGATGTGTATATCAAACGATTTAGATAAAGAAATTTTGTATATCACATTGGAGAAGGGATTATGGAAGAAGTGAATGTTTTCAGATATTTGGGAGTTGACTTGTCAGCGGATGGGTTTATGATGGATGAGGTAAACCATAGAATTGATGAAGGAAAAAAAATGAGTGGTGCGTTGAGGTATCTGTGGAGACAAAAAATGTTATCCATGGAGGCAAAGAAGGGAATGTACGAGAATATAGTGGTACCAACACTCTTATATGGGTGTGAAGCATGGGTTGTAAATGCTGCAGCGAGGAGGCGGATGGAGGCAGTGGAGATGTCCTGTCTATGGGCAATGTGTGGTGTAAATATTATGCAGAAAATTCGGAGCGTGGAAATTAGGAGGAGGTGTGGAGTTACTAAAAGTATTAGTCAGAGGGCTGAAGAGGGGTTGTTAACATGTCTAATGATTTTACACTTGTAAGTTTTGATGTCATGGTGTTGTTCACACGAGTACATGCATGTGTAAGTGGCAACACAACACTGAACATGTGTAAGTGGCAACACAACACTGCACATGTGTAAGTGGCAACACAACACTGAACATGTGTAAGTGGCAACACAACACTGAACATGTGTAAGTGGCAACACAACAATGAACATGTGTTAGTAAACCTGCCGTGACTCTAACGTTTCCATATATTTATAGAATTTTTTCATTTTTAATTAGGTGTGGTAGATGCGAGCGTTGAGCTGCTGTCATCAAAAACTGACCATCTTACTGTGGACAAAGTATTCGAAATTGTTGAGAAATCTATGATTCAGAAGACGGAGAATCCACAGTTTAATGATTATTTCTTCTGCAAACGTCGGGATTGGAAGCATGATAAAGGTAAGACCAGGAAATACAAGGTATATAATAAATTTAGCATTATAAATGATTTCTGTACGAATAATTTCTCAGTTGAAAAACTATTAATGTTTCAATCTGAAATAAATCTTACTGAGAACCTATAATTCAAGAGTATGTATTTTTTTTCATACTTCAAAATGTATTATTGTATAGCATAAAACTTTATACAGCAATGTACTGGTGGATTACACAGTTGTGGAACTTTCTAGGCTTATGTAACGTTTAAGTATTTAAGATGGAATGTGTAATCCCTTGCGAGCTTCTTCATCAAGAACAGAGATGGCGCTCAGCTGCTCCACGCTTTCAATATGCAATCCAGGTGACTCAATCAAAAACACCGGTTAAGAAATGTCACCAGATTCATGTGCATTTTATGGCGCTTTAAATTTGGTATGCATGAAGAAAATTCGACCTGTTTGAATTCTTATGTGAAAAAAGTTAATTAAGAAAATTTCAGACATGAGAATCTTCAGAACAAGTAAGTTAAACCAGGAAAAAGAAGAAAATATATGAGTCATGTCAAAGTATTGCTGGTACGAAGGATGGAATATCTTTCAAGAAAGCTAACCAAAATTTCTACACTTAAGTCAATCAAAAAGTTTTTTTTTTTCCAACAAGATCTTAATGCTAAATTTTCTTTACTGAAAGAGCATAATTATTCTCCAGTAAACTAAAGAATTTTTTCTCCAAAAATAGTGACCTACCCCACCAAAAAAAAAAATAAAAAAAATAGCACTGACTGAATCCACAACAAATTTAAATCTTTCCAATGACAGTAGAGACATGATGTAACTGCCATATGTGAACGATAAAATACATGTCCCGACCTCCAACCTCTCATCTCCCATCTCTTTGTTACATTTAGAAACAAAGAGATGGGATCTAACTAAAATTACTCGGTACTTCATATGTCATGTATACAGACAAAATTTTAAAGAATATGCTAGTATTACTATGGCTAAAAACTGTTATACATATATGGTTCCTTATTCATTTCTTCAATGATAAACTAAAAGAAATTATTAACAAATTATTAGCAAGAGCTTTCCTCTGAACGAATCTGCTGAGATCTCTTACTCATTTATGCAACATTGCAAGCTCCTGATGTGTTGATTGCTGTCATTCAAATCCCCCTGTGGAGCAAAAACACATGACGCTCTAACCCACAGGACCACGCAATCCTACAAGAATGACGCACCCAGCCAAGCTAGGTGTTATACCATCATCCGAGGACATATGGTGGTGTGGGTGCCTCTGAGCTAATTTCATTCTCCTCCGTTTGGTGTACTAGCCCAACGAGCAGTATTTTATATTATTGTAACCACGAACGAGTGGTATTGATCAATAACAACACTGCGACCAACCAAGGATTCGAACCCATGCTGCTTTGGCCCGCCTCATGGTGAGCGAAAACACATGATGCTCTAACCCACCTAACCCACCCACCCACACACACACACACACACACACACACAGGAAGACAGCAGCGAGTCATGGTAAGTGGTGAGGTGTCAGAGTGGGCGCCGGTGACGAGCGGGGTTCCACAGGGGTCAGTCCTGGGACCAGTGCTGTTTCTGGTATTTGTGAACGACATGACGGAAGGAATAGACTCCGAAGTGTCCCTGTTTGCAGATGATGTGAAGTTGATGAGAAGAATTCAGTCGGACGAGGACAAGGCAGAACTACAAAGGGATCTGGACAGACTGCAAGCCTGGTCCAGCAATTGGCTCCTGGAGTTCAACCCCACCAAGTGCAAAGTCATGAAGATTGGGAAGGGGAAAGAAGACCGCAGACGGAGTACAGCCTAGGGGGCCAGAGACTGCAAACCTCAATCAAGGAAAAAGACTTTGGGGTGAGTATAACACCAGGAACATCTCCTGAGGCGCACATCAACCAAATAACTGCTGCAGCATATGGGCGCCTAGCAAACCTAAGAACAGCATTCCGACATCTTAATAAAGAATCGTTCAGGACCTGTACACTGTGTACGTTAGGCCCATACTGGAGTATGCAGCACCAGTTTGGAACCCACACCTAGCCAAGCACGTGAAGAAGCTCGAGAAAGTGCAAAAAGTTTGCAACAAGACTAGTCCCGGAGCTAAGGGGTATGTCCTACGAGGAGAGGTTAAGGGGAATCGACCTGACGACACTGGAGGACAGGAGAGATAGGGGTGACTTGATAACAACATATAAGATACTGAGAGGAATTGACAAAGTGGACAGACAGAATGTTCCAGAGATGGGACACAACAACAAGGGGTCACAGTTGAAAGTTGAAGACTCAGATGAATCACAGAGATGTTAGGAAGTAATTCTTCAGTCACAGAGTGGTCGGTAAGTGGAATAGTTTAGGAAGTGATGTAGTGGAGGCAGGCTCCATATAAAGCTTTAAGAAGAGGTATGATAAAGCTCATGGCGCAGGGAGAGTGACCCAGTAGCGGCCAGTGAAGAGGCGGGGCCAGGAGCTATGACTCGACCCCTGCAACCACAACTAGGTGAGTACACACAGCAGTGGTGGTAGAGTGTAGTGGGACACAAGGCTCCGAGAATCTTAGTGTTTTGGGCGTGCATTAGCTGCTATGTATGATAATTCTATGTAACTGTATTTGTGTATACCTGAATAAACTTACTAGAGAAGCCAGTGGTAGTGACAGGGTCAGAGAACAACCCTACAAGTGATAACCAAAGTTATTAGTTAATAAAAAGGCGAGAGGAAACCTGAAATTATACAACAAAATTTGAAAGTGCCAAATCGTTAGATTCCTAGCAGGCACTGCTGCCACACGGGTACAAATATACAAAGTACAAAGCGAGTGACGAAAGTCAAAAGGTCAAGAGTTAAGAGAGGTTGGTTAACAAGCAAAATGTGGGGTAGTATACAGCGAGAGTGACCAAGTTAACAAGAAAACGAAGAAATGAAAAAATATATATAACCAGGGAAGGTGGCAGGCAGTAGGCCTCCAGGAAATGGTGACGTCATAGCAGGTTGTGTGTCATTATAAATAAGTGTAACTTTCCAAAAGTGAAGTGTAATTTACCAAAAGTGAAGTGTAATTTACCAAAAGTGAAAAGTGAAAACACTTGAGGGACGTGTGGTGTATGAGTATAAATGGATATATAAGGGGGCTCTGGTGGTCTGGTGGCTAAAGCTTTCGCTTCACACGGCGAGGGCCTGGGTTCGATTCCCAGCCAGGGCAGAAACATTGGGCGTGTTTCTTTACACCTGTTGTCTATGTTCCCCATCAGTAAAATGGGTACCTGGGTGTTAGTCGACTGGTGTGAGTCGCATCCTGGGACACTGACCTAATCTGCCCGAAATGCTCAGCATAACAAGGGACTTTCTATATAGTAGTATGTCATTGATGTACATGTACTTGTAGTAAATAAAGATGTTATTATTATTATTATAATTTATTATGGGTGAAGGATTTCGAAAATAGTCTTAGAGGTCAATGCAGTACGACAACAAAGAGGCAGAAGCAGCAACTTGTCCACCGCCCCACTGGCAGCCGCAAGTACCACTCACCTAATCTGTGGTTTACATGTTGTGTCAGAATTACTGGTCCCTGACAATGGTCACTCACTCCTGCCAGCTAGTACCAGGATTAGAGTAAAAACAGCATTGATAAGGTGGAGATAGGATTGATGAGTGTGTGGTAAGCTAGTCAGGGACACCATCAAACACACACTAACACACACACACACACAGGAGCTATGACTCGACCCCTGCAACCACAACTAGGTGAGTACACACAAGCACACGTGTTCAGGCACTCGTAGAAGCTGAATATTAGTATTAGCAGCATTAGTATTATAATTATTAGATTTACTATTATTATTATAAATATTTTATTAGTATTATTGATACATAGAAGTGAGGAGTATTTCTGGGCACACAAACATAGATGCGCGTGCATACATACACACGCACATACACAATCAATCCCATACACACACACACAATCAAACAGTCTCTTGCTCTCACGGTCTCCCCTCCCTCAAGGTTTACCACTCTCATGGAGTACCCTCCCTCAACCCCTACTCTGCTCCACCACACAGTCCACCACTCCACCCCCTCAGGCATTCCCAATCACTCCCCTCTCCCTTTTTTCACCTACCTACCACTCTCTCTCCACCTCTCTCGACCCCCTGCAACTAAAATTAGGTGAGTATACTGCACACACTCAACACTCATACATAACACACTCACACCTTCACCCAAACACACGAATACCATCATCCAGCCACACCCACACACACATACCTAAAACACACACACAAACACACACACACGCCCCGATGGCATGGTGGCTAGCGCTCTTGCTTCACGCACGGAGGGCCCGGGTTCAATTCCCGGCGGAGCCGAAACATTTCGAAGTGTTTCGTTACACACACATGCATACAACAGGCCTAGTGTCTAATAGACATGTGCCTTGGACAAAATGGTAACTAACACACACCTTCCTTATCCTCTTTCTCCTTCCCCTCCTCTCTCCTCTCTCTTTCCATCTCTCTCTCATCTACCTCTCCCTTCTCTCTCTCTCTCACTCTTTCCCCTCTCCCTTTCTCTCTCTCTCTCTCTCTCTCTCTCTCTCTCTCTCTCTCTCTCTCTCTCTCCACCTCTCTCTCCCTCTATTTCTCTTTCCCCTCTATCTTTCCATTCAACTCTTTCCCCTCTCCCTTCTCTCTCTCTCACTCTTTCCCACTCCCATCTCGGTAAATTAGACACATATGCAACACTTGGGTATCTTTATTGAGGAAACGTTTCGCCACACAGTGGCTTCATCAGTCCATACAAAGGAGAATCGTAGAGAACAGGAGGAGTGTGAGGTTGTCAGGCCCTCAATCTTGAGTCGATGTTTTCAGTCCATCAATCTTGAATAGAATAACAGCATATGAGCAGAGGGAGCTTATATACTGTAGACATGAGAGGTGCAGCAGTTGTAGGAGGTGTCACATTTGTTCAATGTGGAAGTAGGTCGTGCCCAAGGAATAGGCAAGCGAAGAAATCCCTGTATTAAGATACCAAGATGTTGCAGTGTCAGACAGGATGTGAATGAATGGTTCAGAGAACCGACGAGTTGGTAAATTAGACACATATGCAACACTTGGGTATCTTTCACTCCCATCTCTCTCTCTTTCACTCTTTCCCCTCTCCATTCTCTCTCTCTCTCTCCCCATCTCTCTCTTTCCCCTCAACCTCTCTCTTCTCTCTCTCTCACACTTTCCCTTCTCCCTTCTCTCTCACTCTTTCCCCTCAAACTCTCCCTTCTCTCTCTCTCACTCTTTCCTCTCTCCCTCTCTCTCTCTCTCCCCCTCTACCTCTCCCTTCTCTCTCTCACTCATTCCCCTCTCCCTTTTTTTCTCTCTCTCCCCTAAAAAAAAAAAAATGGTAGGGACTCAAAGGACCCGGGTATCAGAGGAGAATGGTTCTGGTAAGGAAGAATGGATGGAAGAGCTCTGCACAAGGATGGAACAAGAGTGGGAGAGAAAACTAGGAGAGTTTTCTGCAAAAGTGGAGACAGCTTTCTGTGAAATTGGAAAAGAGGTTGGAGGAGGAGAAGAAGAATTGGGATTCACAAGTTGAAACTGCAGTAGCCAGGATAAGGGTCCTAGAGTATGAGGTAAACAGGCTGAAGCGGGTTACAGGGGTATTGACCAGAGAAGACACAGCATCTGAAGCTAGTACACCCCTACTGAACGAGGGGCCCAACGGGAAGGAAGGAGATATAACTTACGCTAAGGCCCTATCAGCCTACCAAGCAGGGCCAAGGAGTGAAGGGGGAGAGCAGCTGGGTGCAGGTAGAGAGGGGAATAGGTCAAATGCAGAGGCACAACCATGCCACCAAGACCTACAGGAAAAAATAAGGGAGAAAATGGCCATTTACAGGCAGGAACCAGAGTCACAGAGGTAAAGGAAATGGGAGGAGGAGAGGGCGAAGTCAGTGTTTATTCATGGGCTCCAGGAGAGTGAGGGAAGGACACACACTGAAAGATGGCAGGCAGAAAGAAAGGAGATTGAGAACATCATCACAGAAATAGGTGAAGAGGACATGTTCGAGACTGTAAATTTTCAGAGAATAGGGGTGTATGTGAAGGGGAGAAAATGACCAATCAAGCTGATTTTCAGGACAGAAGCAGTGCGAAACAGGATACTCCAAGAGAAACCACAGTTGAAGGAATCAGCAGAATACAAGAGGGTAGGGATGTATCGGATGTGAAAAATTTAAATATCCGGTATGCGGATGTGTATACGGATGTCTTACTTATTTTGCGGATGCGGATGCGGATATCTGCTTACAGTAAAATACGGATGCGGATATCTGCTTACAGTAAAATGCGGATGCGGATGCGGATTACGGATGTCACATCTTGACATCCGGGCGGATGCGGATGCGGATGCGGATTTTGCAGGACAGTCATAAAACACCTGATTTTTTTTTTTTACCATAAGAACATAAGAAAGGAGGAACACTGCAACAGGCCTACTGGCCCATACTTGGCAGGTCCATGTCAAAACCAACCCACCAAAAATATTTGTCCAACCCATCTCCATCCAAGCAAGAAGCCCCGACAACCCTTCCCCCCACCATTGTGCAAGTCCCGTTCAAATCCAACCCCTCTCACTCACAACCCCTCTCACTCACAACCCCTCTCACTCACAACCCCTCTCACTCACAACCCCTCTCACTCACAACCTCTCTCACTCACAACCCCTCTCACTCACAACCCCTCTCACTCACAAGAACACAGAATGTTAAGTAAAAGGACACAAATGCAACTAATGAGACATTTTATTGTGGCAACGTTTCGCTCTCCAGGAGCTTTGTCAAGCCGTTACAAACAATACATGGACACAGAGGGTATATATAGGTTTAATGAGACAATAAAATGTCTCATTAGTTGCATTTGTCGGCAATTCTACCAATATTAATACAAGAACACAGAAATAAGGAACAATGCAGTAAGCCAACTGGTCCACACTTGGTAGGTCCCCCTATAACCCAAAACCAATCTCACAAACAAAAACTCCTACCCAACCCATCTACTCCATCCATGGAATATACTTTGATAATTAGGGCACTATAAAATAGGGTACTGAAGGAGCTGAAGCACCTGGTTCACCACAAGAGCACCAAAGGAGCTGAAGTAGGTGGTGGCCAAGGGTTAGGCAAGTGAAGAATTCCCTGTATTAAGATACCAAGATGTTGCTGTGTCAGACAGTAACTCCAGGCTGATGGACTGACCACCTCAAACTCCTCCTGTTCTTCACAATTCTCCTTTGTATGGACTGATGAAGCCACTGTGTGGCGAAACGTTTCCTCAATAAAAATACATAAGAACATAAGAAAGGAGGAACACTGCAGCAGGCCTGTTGGCCCATACTAGGCAGGTCCTTCCCAATCCATCCCACTAACAGAATATTTGCTCAACCTAATTTTCAATGCATATGTGTCTAATAAACACATAAGCAGTATAATGTGATCCTTTATTGTGTTTATTTTTCCATTGTGTCGGTATTTTATACCATTTATTTCCATTGCATGTGTCTAATTTATCAGCCTAGTAGGGTTATTGAAGCTAGCACCTTGGGAAGTTTTAAATTAGGTTGGATAAATTCATGAGTGAGAGGGGTTGGTTTTGAGTGGGACTTGCACATGAGTAAATATAATTATCAAAGCTTTTTTCTTGGATAGAATTGAAAATTTGGTTGGGCAAATATTCTATTAGTGGGATGGATTGTGAAGGACCTGCCTAGTATGGGCCAAAAGGCCTGCTGCAGTGTTCCTCCTTTCTTATGTTCTTATGTTCTCTCTCTCTCTCTCTGCACAGGTCATTAAGTTATAATATTTGAAGCTGCAATGTTAATTTGTAAATCATAAGAACAAGTTTGTGGGAAACAAACATGCAAGCTCTGTAATTTAGGTTATAATATCCGCCACATCAGCTTTGTTAGGCCCGGATGCGGATGCGGATATTTATTTAATAGTGATTACGGATGCGGACGCGGATGCGGATGTCTCACTTATGAAAAATACGGATGCGGATGTCTCATTTAGAAAAATACGGATGCGGATGTCTCATATAGAAAAAATACGGATGCGGATGCTCCGGGGATGCGGATGCGGATACGGATATCCGATACATCCCTACAAGAGGGTGTTCCTAGACCGAGACAGCACAAAAACAGAACGACAGCAGCTGTGGGTGAGGACTCAAAAGCGAAAAGAGCTAGGAGGAGAGACAAGAACAGAGTCAGCAGAGGACAACCAGATCAGGGCAGAACAAAAAGAGCAAGCACCCACAGAACCATCCCCAGAACCCCACAACCAATCACGCTATCCCAACACAAACCACAATCCCACACCCAACACTCCGCTATAGAATCCCGCAGTAAACTGCCAGGCCCCCCACCCCCACAGACCCCCAAAACACAGTGTTGAGAGGAAACTGAAGGTATGGTACACCAATGCTGAGGGAATAACAAATAAGTGGGAGGAGTGGCACAAAAGAGTCAAAGAGTCATCACCAAACATCATAGCTCTCACCGAAACCAAGCTCACAGGTATGATAACAGACAGTGGAAACAGTGGGGGTGGAGGAGTGGCACTGCTTATCAAAAACTGATGAAATTTTGATGAGCTGGAGAGAGGATACAGAGGAGAAGCAAGAGATTACATAGTAGGAACGCTTCAGTCTGGAGGTCCCAAGGTGGTAATTGCAGTGATTCTGCACCACAGAGCAGCAGGAGGCCAAGGCAATAGTATGATGAGAGTAATAGAGCGATGGTTGGCACACTGGCTGAAGTAGCCAGAAGGGATAATGCGAGCAGGGCGAAGCTACTGATCGTGGAAGACTTCAACCACAATTAAATAGACTGGGAGAACTTGGAGCCACATGGGGGCCAAGAAACTTGGAGGGCTAAGATGATGGAGGTGGTACTGGAAAACTTCATGTACCAACATGTAAGGGACACTACCAAAGAGAGAGAGGAAAGGATGAACCAGCGAGACTGGACCTAATATTCACCTTGAGTAGTGTAGATATTGAGGACATCACATATGAAAGACCCCTTGGGGCCAGTGATCATGTGGTTTTAAGCTTTGAGTACACAGTAGAGTTATAAGTGGAGGGGAAAGCAGGAAGGGCTGAACGAATGAAGCCAAACTACAAGAAAGGGGACTATGTGAGCATGAAGAACTTCCTGAACGGGGTTCAGTGGGACAGAGAACTGGCAGGGAAGTCAGTAAACGAGATGATGGAATATGTGACAACAATATGCAAGGAAGCTGAGGAGAGGTTTGTCCCCAAGGGTAACAGGAATAATGAAAAAGCCAGGATGAGCCCGTGGTTCACCCAAAAGTGCAGGGAGGCCAAAACCAAGTGTGCTTGGGAATGGAAGAAGTATATTAGGCAAAGGACCCAGGAGAATAAGGAGAGCAGTCGTAGAGCCAGAAATGAATATGCACAGGTAAGAAGGGAGGCCCAACGACAATATGAAAATGACATAGCAGCGAAAGCCAAATCTGACCCAAAGCTGTTGTACAGCCACATCAGGAGGAAAACAACAGTCAAGGACCAGGTGATCAGGCTAAGAAAGGAGGAGAGATCACAAGAAACGACCACGAAGTATGTGAGGAACTCAACATGAGATTCAAAGAAGTGTTCACAGAGGAGACAGAAGGAACTCCAGAAAGACAGAGAGGTGGGGTACACCACTAAGTGCTGGACACAATACATGGAACCGAGGAAGAAGTGAAGAGGCTACTGAGTGAGCTAGATACCTCAAAGGCGATTGGGCCGGACAACATCTCTCCATGACTCCTGAGAGAGGGAGCAGAGGCGCTATATGTACCAATAACAACAATATTCAACACATCTATCGAAACAGGGAGACTACCTGAGGTATGGAAGACAGCAAATGTAGTCCCATTTTTTAAAAAAGGAGACAGACATGAAGCACTAAACTACAGACCAGTGTCACTGACATGTATAGTATGCAAAGTCATGGAGAAGATTATCAGGAGAAGAGTGGTGGAACACCTAGAAAGGAATGAGCTTATCAACGCCGGCCAACATGGTTTCAGGGACGGGAAATCCTGTGTCACAAACCTACTGGAGTTCTATGACATGGTGACAGCAGTAAGACAAGAGAGAGAGGGGTGGGTAGATTGCATTTTCTTGGACTGTAAGAAGGCGTTTGACACAGTTCCACACAAGAGATTAGTGCAAAAGCTGGAGGACCAGGCAGGGATAACAGGGAAGGCACTCCAATGGATCAGGGAATACCTGTCAAGAAGACAGCAGCGAGTCATGGTACGTGGAGAGGTGTCAGAGTGGGCGCCTGTGACGAGTGGGGTTCCACAGGGGTCAGTCCTAGGACCGGTGCTGTTACTTGTATTTGTGAATGACATGACAGAAGGAATAGCCTCCGAAGTGTCCCTGTTTGCAGATGATGTGAAGTTAATGAGAAGAATTCAATCGGCCGAAGACCAGGCAGAACTACAAAGGAATCTGGACAGGCTGCAAGCCTGGTCCACCAATTGGCTCCTGGAGTTCAACCCCACCAAGTGCAAAGTCATGAAGATTGGGGAAGGGCAAAGAAGACTGCAGACGGAGTACAGTCTAGGGGGCCAGAGACTACAAACCTCACTCATGGAAAAAGATCTTGGGGTGAGTATAACACCAGGCACATCTCCTGAGGCACACATCAACCAAATAACTGCTGCAGCATACGAGCGCCTAGCAAACCTAAGAACAGCATTGCGACATCTTAATAAAGAATCGTTCAGGACCCTGTACACTGTGTACATTAGGCCCATATTGGAGTATGCAGCACCAGTTTGGAACCCACGCCTAGCCAAGCACGTAAAGAAACTAGAGAAAATGCAAAGGTTTGCAACAAGACTTGTCCCGGAGCTAAGGGGTATGTTCTACGAGGAGAGGTTAAGGGAAATCGACCTGACGACACTGGAGGACAGGAGAGAAAGGGGGGACATGATAACGACATATAAAATACTGAGAGGAATTGACAAGGTGGACAGAGGCAGAATGTTCCAGAGATGAGACACAGCAACAAGGGGACACAGTTGGAAGTTGAAGACTCAGATGAATCACAGGGATGTTAGGAAGTATTTCTTCAGTCACAGAGTGGTCAGGAAGTGGAATAGTTTGGGAAGCGATGTAGTGGAGGCAGGATCCATTCATAGCTTTAAGAAGAGGTATGATAAAGCTCATGGCGCAGGGAGAGTGACCCAGTAGCAGCCAGTGAAGAGGCGGGGCCAGGAGCAATGACTCGGCCCCTGCAACCACACCTAGGTGAGTACAACTAGCTTAGTACACACACACACGTGCTAAAACATACAAACCGATTTATAATTACATTACTGGAAAGTGTTAGGATTGCAACCTATTCAAATAGTTCACATTGCCACCATCTTGTGAACAATATATATATATATATATATATATATATATATATATATATATATATATATATATATATATATATATATATATATATATATATATATATATATATATATATATATCACATGACGCCTTAACCCACTGGACCACACAATCCTACAAGAACCAAGCACCCAGCCAAGCTAGGTGTGTTACTCTTGGTCCGAGGACATACGGTGGTGTGGGCGCCTCTAAGCTAATTTCATTCTTATCCCCGTTTGGTGTACTAGCCTCCACAAACTATATGGTGTCATGTGATTTTTCGCTCACCACGAGGTAATGCCAAAACTACATGGGTTCGAATCATCGGCTGCGAAGCATGGGTGCGAAGCATGGGTGCGAAGCATGGGTGCGAAGCATGGGTTCGAATCATCGGCTGCAAAGCATTGGTGGTGAATGTTGCAACAAGGAGAAGGCTGGAGGCAGTGGAGATGTCATGTCTGAGGGCAATGTGTGGTGTGAATATAATGCAGAGAATTCGTTGTTTGGAAATTCAGTTTCTTGTAACATGCTCCAAAAAGCCCATACAGAGCACCATCTCAAAACGTTATTATAGTCTCCTACAGATGGTCAGCGTCGGGGATATTAGTATTTATAAATGAATCATCATTATCAGAGAGCGAGACGAAGAAACAAAATAAATGTATATACTTATAAATATATACGTTTACATTCAGGATAAATGCATCATTTTTTACAATTACTCCGAAAAAGCAAACTATTTTAGTTCAAAATAGGTACATCAACAGTGTGCTGCTACTGACTTTTATATGACAGTTACCTATTGGGAACAATAGGTAGCTATTTTTTCCCATTATATTTCATCACATCGGCCAAAAAAAAAGTACCAGCCTAAGCTAGGAGACTTCAATGGTGCGAAGTCTCCTATGGGTTCAGTAGCAACTGGCTCTGGTGATGGGAAGGGAAGGGAAGGGAAGGGAAGGGAAGGGAAGGGAAGGGAAGGGAAGGGAGATAGGGAAGATAAAACGAGACATCGTGACAAAAGGGAAGTGGGTGATAAGAATGCATAAAGAAGACTGGTGACGAAAGTAGAGAGGGGAGGGTGAAGATGGCGGTGTGTGGGGTGGTGCTCACAAGGGGAGGGTGAAGATGGCGTGTGGTGGTGGGAGGGGGTGGTGCTCACGAAAGGTGAGGAGGGTGAAGATGGCGGTGTGTGGGGTGGTGCTCACAAGGGGAGGGTGAAGATGGCGGTGTGTGGGGTGGTGCTCACAAGGGGAGGGTGAAGATGGCGGTGTGTGGGGTGGTGCTCACAAGGGGAGGGTGAAGATGGCGGTGTGTGGGGTGGTGCTCACAAGGGGAGGGTGAAGATGGCGGTGTGGGGTGGGTGCTCACAAGGAGGGTGAAGATGGCGGTGTGTGGGGTGGTGCTCACAAGGTGTTGGGAATATTAAACAACTTACGAGGTGTGACATGGGAGTTACTGGGTTCTGCAGGGGAGGAGGTAGTACTGAGACAACTCCCACACCCATCCTATACTCTCCCAGGGCACTCCCACACCCATCCTATACTCTCCCAGGGCACTCCCACACCCATCCTATACTCTCCCAGGGCACTCCCACATCCATTCTGAACTCTCCTAGAGCACTCCCACACCCATCCTGTACTCTCCCAGAGCATTCTCACACCCATCCTGTACTCTCTCACAGCACTCCCACACTCATCCTATACTCTTCAGAGCACTCGCACACCCATCCCAATCTCTCCCAGAGAACTCCCACCCATCCTGTACTCTTCCAGAGCTCTCCTACACCCATCTTATACTATTACAGCGAACTCCCACACCCATCCTGTACTCTCCCAAATTACTCTCACACCCATCCTGAACTCTTCCAGAGCACTCCCACATCCATCCTGTACTCTTCCAGAGCACTCCCACACCCATCATGTACTCTCCCAAAGCACTCCCACACCCATCCTGTACTCCCCAACAGCACTCCCACACTCATCCTAGACTCTTCCAGAGCACTCCCACACAATCCTGTACTCTCCCAGAGCACTCCCACACAATCCTGTACTCTCCCAGAGCACTCCCACACAATCCTGTACTCTCCCAGAGCACTCCCACACAATCCTGTACTCTCCCAGAGCACTCCACAATCCTGTACCTCCCAGGCACTCCACACAATCCTGTACTCTCCCAGAGCACTCCCACACAATCCTGTACTCTCCCAGAGCACTCCCACACAATCCTGTACTCTCCCAGGCCTCTGCTTATTACGTACACTGCGGTGCTTATTACGTACACTGCGGTGCTTATTACGTACACTGCGGTGCTTATTACATACACTGCGGTGCTTATTACGTACACTGCGGTGCTTATTAAAATGAAATGGAAGTTAAGGTGAAGATTACGTCGCCTTTGTTGTCATCGTCTGGGCCGCCAGCATCCACAAGTTTAACTGGTATAGCAGCGTCGTGTTACCTGTCTCTGGTCACAGATTTTAAAACAAGCTCCAATAACCATAACTGGACATCTGTCAACCTTTCACAACCTCTGCCTCTAACACCTCTACCATTACCGTCACCGCAGCTGTGCCCAACCTCACCACCACAGTTTCTACTGTCACCTCCGCAATGAACCAACAACTCCACCTGCACCAACTAACATTTGCTTTACCCAAATCCTCGCCAACACACAATGCCTCGCTGGTAGAAAGAGACACAAAATGGAGTATAATGCGATCCCTTATTAACAGCGTTTCGCCCACACAGAAAGTGAGCTTCATCAAGTAGTGAACAGATCTGATCTGTCTGTGTCGTAAATTTTGTGCCAGTCCTTCCCATGCAAGACCTTGTGCTATACTTCGAGAGGACATTGATGTGTGTTTTACAAGCAGTGGCAAGCTTCTGCTGTCATTTACTGGACTCCAGCGTCTCCTGAGAGTCGTGAAATGTTAGTCTCCCAGTCACTCACAGCGTGGTACTGTACAACTGTGTCACAGCGTGGTACTGTACAACTGTGTCACAGCGTGGTACTGTACAACTGTGTCACAGCGTGGTACTGTACAACTATGTGTCACAGCGTGGGACTGTACAACTATGTGTCACAGAGTGGGACTGTACAACTATGTGTCACAGCGTGGGACTGTACAACTATGTGTCACAGAGTGGTACTGTACAACTATGTGTCACAGAGTGGGACTGTACAACTATGTGTCACAGCGTGGGACTGTACAACTATGTGTCACATCGTGGGACTGTACAACTATGTGTCACAGCGTGGGACTGTACAACTATGTGTCACAGCGTGGGACTGTACAACTATGTGTCACAGCGTGGGACTGTACAACTATGTGTCACAGCGTGGGACTGTACAACTATGTGTCACAGCGTGGGACTGTACAACTATGTATCACAGCGTGGGACTGTACAACTATGTGTCACAGCGTGGGACTGTACAACTATGTGTCACAGCGTGAGAACTGTACAACTATGTGTCACAGCGTGGAACTGTACAACTATGTATCACAGCGTGGGACTGTACAACTATGTGTCACAGAGTGGGAACATTGGTGTCACAACCTCTCCTGTGACAAGTGTGAAACATGAACCATATAAGGAACCATCCAATTTGTATAATCCCAAAGCAATATTCATATTAAATTTAAATAATACGAATTGGATTCATTTATATTTTATAAAATTTGGGAAAAATTTAAGATATATTCGACAAGTTAAACTGTTAAAGCTTGGTAGAATATAAGCTGTGCCTGACAGGTCTTTGACCACCTACTTACTTCATCATAAAGGGTCATGTGTTGCTAAGTTGACCGAGAGGTGTAATCTCGTACTTATATGCCTTCTGATAATATTTTATTTTTACAGTTCCTTGATAATGTGAGAAATCACGAAAGCGCTTGGAAGTTCACTATTCTTTTCACAGTGGTTGTTTTGCATGTATATATATATATGTCGTGCCGATTAGGTAAAACTGGTCAATTAGCAAGAACTCATCTAAAATTAAGTCCTTTCTAAAATTTTCTCTTATACGTTTAAAGATATATTTTTTTCATTTATGTTAATGTAAAAAATTTTAATTTTGTACCAAGAGAAACTTTGAAAACCAACCTAACCTTATTACTACAAGCGCAATTTAATTTAGCCTAACCCAACTAAATATATTTTAGATACGTTAACATTAATTTAATAATAAACCAACACAATGAAATATATTTTTTCGTTATGTTCAGAATGATTTTGGCGAAATTATTGCATGCACAAATTTTCACTTGTCTTATATGGCAAGGTGAGCGTTGCTATTTAAGCCAAAATCGCAAGTTTTACCTAATCGGCACGACATATGTATATATATATGTATATATATATATATATATATATATATATATATATATATATATATATATATATATATATTTATATATATATATATATATTTGTTTTATCACTGTATTTAAAGGGGGGAGGGGTTACATGACGGGTGATGTTCATAAATCTCCCAGACATGGAAAGGACACTTTAGAAGACTTTTCGGTGGGTCCTGGACCATTATCAAGTCACAAATGAGCGAGAAAATAATAGAGAAAAAACAGAAGATAAGTCTGGTAGGAGTAGTGGTGGTAGTAATAGAATTAAAAGTAGCAGCAGTAGTAGAGATAGTAATAGAAATAAAAGTTGTAGTAGTAGTAGTAAAGTAGTAGTAATAGAAGTAGTAACTTCCAGTAGGACTGAGGGTTCTAACAGTCTATAACTTCCAGCATGACTGAGGGTTCTAACAGTCTATAACTTCCAGCATGACTGAGGGTTCTAACAGTCTATAACTTCCAGCATGACTGAGGGTTCTAACAGTCTATAACTTCCAGCATGACTGAGGGTTCTAACAGTCTATAACTTCCAGCATGACTGATTTTTTTTTTTTGAGACAATTGGATATAAATATTTCTTTGGATACCACCCACAACACTAGGCTGACACAGGTACCTCCTTAGACTGTCATGTTGGCATCACCAGCGGGTGTAAGGGAACTTGCCCCTATAATGTTTCTCAGCTCCTGGGAATCGAACCTGGGACCTTTGGGTGAGTTTAAGTGGGAGCTACACGTCACTACCCAACCTGGAGGAGCGTGGGAGAAGGAGGGGTGCCAGGAGTGTAGACGACTCCTAATACTGGGCCGGAGCGTGGGTGAAGGAGGGAAGCCAGGAAGAGTATAGATGACGCGTAACAGTGGGCCGCCTCTGATCCCTCCTGCACACACACTGCCGCTCACCCACCAGCGTAAACTAAAACCGAATGCCATGCATATTCAGAGAGCAATCTCAAGTTATATTACTTACTGTGCTGAAAGGTCAGGGTGATCTGCGCTGAGAGAAGGTCAGGGTTAAGCTTGCTCGGCGTGATGTCATGGAGGTAACCTATGCTTGCGTCAAACATGTAAACAAAAACACACATGTAAACACAATACATACAGCACACACACACACACACACACACACACACACACACACACACACAGGAGCTGTGAATCGACTCCTGCAGCCACAACTAGGTGAGTACACACACCCGATGGCATGGTGGCTAGCGCTCTTGCTTCACGCACGGAGGGCCCGGGTTCAATTCCCGGCGGGGCGGAAACATTTCGAAGTGTTTCATTACACACACACACACACACACACACACACACAACACACACAACACACACACACACACACACACACACACACACACACACACATACATACAACAGGCCTAGTGTCTAATCGACATGTGCCTAGGACAAAATGGTAACTAACACACACTACAGACCTGTGTCACTGACGTGTATAGTATGCAAAGTCATGGAGAAGATCATCAGGAGGAGAGTGGTGGAGCACCTAGAATGACACAAGCTTATAAACGACAACCAGCACGGTTTCAGGGAAGGAAAATCCTGTGTCACAAACCTACTGGAGTTTTATGACAAGGTAACAGAAGTAAGACACGAGAGAGAGGGGTGGATAGACTGCATTTTCTTGGACTGAGCAAAGCTCAGACCTCTGCAACAACAATTGTCGTCAAAGATTTGTTAAGTTATACCATGAATTAAGGAAAGATTCTGGACTTCACCTTACGAAACGGATAAAGCAAATGCGATAGTAATTATGGACAAGATAGATTATAGTGGAAAAATAAACATGTTACTTGAAGACTGGGAACTTACGTGCAGGTGCTGGAGTTTACCTGGAGAGGGTTTCGGGGTCTATGCCCCCGCGGCTCGGTCTGAGACCCCAGGCCTCGTGGTGGATCAGGGTCTGATCAACCAGGCTGTTACTGCTGGCCGCACGCAAACTGACGTACGAACCACAGCCCGGTTGGTCAGGTACTGACTTTAAGTGACTGTCCAGTGCCTTCTTGAAGCCAGCCAGGAGTTTTGCTGGAACTCAACCCAAACACCGTATGAATGTGCCACTACCATATTTATAATCCTCTTTGAAACAAGATTGAATTCTTCCCAACATATTTATATTGAGGACGTCTACTGTTGGGAGAGATGGAGGCAAGACCAGTGGTCCTCACACACTGCTGTGTCACTCAACTCATCTTTACGGAACTAAAGGTATTCTCCTGTTGCTATAGAGCATCATTTTAACAATTTATAGATGCAAAAAATAATTGGTCTTCATTTTCTGAATTTGTTGGGGAAGATAAAAAAAAATGTTTTCAAAGCAACTACGGAGAACCGGGTCAAAGCAACTACGGAGAACCAGGTAAAAGCAACTACGGAGAACCAGGTAAAAGCAACTACGGAGAACCAGGTAAAAGCAACTACGGAGAACCAGGTAAAAGCAACTACGGAGAACCAGGTAAAAGCAACTACGGAGAACCAGGTAAAAGCAACTACGGAGAACCAAGTAAAAGCAACTACGGAGAACCAAGTAAAAGCAACTACGGAGAACCAGGTAAAAGAAAACATTTGGTGTGAACTGAAAGAGGAATGACTTTTCGATTAAACTTCCGCCATTCTTTGTTAGTATAAATAATTAATAATGAAAATTCTTTGGAAAAAAATAATGAATCTAAAGTAGTAACATATGCAAGATATAAAAAAATAAATAATTACCAATTACTACTAATTGTGTGAGGTCAGTCATAAAAAAGTTTTAAACAGTTATGTATGTTACAGCGCTTGAGAGATATTGGCCCCAGAGAAGCATAAGAAAATACAGTGGTAACTCGGTATACGTCCGCTTTGGAATAAGTCCAACTTGGTATACGTCCTGTTTGGACTTTTCAGCAAAGTAAAGTGAGGTTAAATTTGCATTTATTTCATCTAATTCTTTTGTATTTATGTATGTATTTTAGTATTAAGCAGTGTTTAAGTTATTTTATACAACCCCATCAATTTATAATAAGCCAATTACAATAGGATATTTTTTCGTGGGAACGGATTAATCGTTTTCCCTATATTTCTTATGGGAAACTTCGTTTCCCATAAGTCCAAGGTCCTGGAACGGATTAAGGACGTATACCGAGGTACCACTGTATAAAAAAATATATAAAAAATTGATGTTGAGAAATTATTTCCAATCTAGAATATATATGTAATGTGTATATAAAAGCCTACAGGACTGGACTGAAATAAAATCGGTCAAAATGCTCATTCATAAATCTGAAAGAGATGAAGAAAGAAGCGACGAATAAAGTGATTTAAAAATGAAAGGACGATGAGTGGGGGGATACCATTGCACCTGAGAGCCTATAGTAACAAGAAGTTGAATAGGCCTTAAGCCTATTTAACTTATTATTGTTCTTAAAATAATCTCACAAGCCAATACTATAAATTCTGAATAGGAAATTACTTGTGTTTTTTTTTGTATATAAATCGAAGCAACACTGCAACACAAAACGTATTCAGAGCCTGGAGTCAGGACGAGCCTAGCACTGTTCATTCATGTTCTGCTGCACCACTTGTACTAGCTCACCTGCACTAGTTGTACAAGCTCACCTGCACAAGTTGTACAAGCTCACCTGCACTAGTTGTACAAGCTCACCTGCACTACTAGTACAAGCTCACCTGCACTAGTTGTACAAGCTCACCTGCACTACTAGTACAAGCTCACCTGCACCACTTGTACAAACTCACCTGCACTACTAGTACAAGCTCACCTGCACAAGTTGTACAAGCTCACCTGCACTAGTTGTACTAGCTCACCTGCACTACTAGTACAAGCTCACCTGCACAAGTTGTACAAGCTCACCTGCACTAGTTGTACAAGCTCACCTGCACTACTAGTACAAGCTCACCTGCACTAGTTGTACAAGCTACCTGCACTACTAGTACAAGCTCACCTGCACTAGTTGTACAAGCTCACCTGCACTACTAGTACATGCTCACCTACACTAGTTGTACAAGCTCACCTGCACTACTAGTACAAGCTCACCTGCACTAGTTGTACAAGCTCACCTGCACTACTAGTACAAGCTCACCTGCACCACTTGTACAAACTCACCTGCACAAGTTGTACAAGCTCACCTGCACTAGTTGTACAAGCTTACCTGCACAAGTTGTACAAGCTACCTGCACTAGTTGTACAAGCTCACCTGCACTAGTTGTACAAGCTCACCTGCACTACTAGTACAAGCTCACCTGCACTAGTTGTACAAGCTCACCTGCACTACTAGTACAAGCTCACCTGCACAAGTTGTACAAGCTCACCTGCACTACTAGTACAAGCTCACCTCCACTAGTTGTACAAGCTCACCTGCACTACTAGTACAAGCTCACCTCCACTAGTTGTACAAGCTCACCTGCACTACTAGTACAAGCTCACCTGCACTACTAGTACAAGCTCACCTGCACTATTTGTACAAGCTCACCTGCACTAGTTGTACAAGCTCACCTGCACTACTAGTACAAGCTCACCTCCACTAGTTGTACAAGCTCACTTGCACTACTAGTACAAGCTCACCTCCACTAGTTGTACAAGCTCACTTGCACTACTAGTACAAGCTCACCTCCACTAGTTGTACAAGCTCACCTGCACTACTAGTACAAGTTCACCTGCACTAGTTGTACAAGCTCACCTGCACTACTAGTACAAGCTCACCTGCACTACTTGTTCAAGTTCACCTGCACTAGTTATACTAGCTCACTTTCACTACTAGTACAAGCTCACCTGCACTACTTGTACAACCTCACCTGCACTACTAGTACAAGCTCACCTGCACTAGTTGTACAACCTCACCTGCACTACTAGTACAAGCTCACCTGCAACAGTTGCACAAGCTCACCTGCACTAGTTGCACAAGCTCACCTGCAACAGTTGCACAAGCTCACCTGCAACAGTTGCCTAAGTTCACCTGCAACAGTTGCACAACCTCACCTGCAACAGTTGCACAAGCTCACCTGCAACACTTGCACAAGCTCACCTGCACCACTTGCACAAGTTCACCTGCACCACTTGCACAAGCACACCTGCAACAGCTGCACAAGCTCACCTGCAACAGTTGCACAAGCTCACCTGCAACAGTTGCACAAGCACACCTGCAACCGTTGCACAAGGACACCTGCAACAGTTGCACAAGCACACCTGAAACAGCTGCACAAGCACACCTGCAACAGCTGCAAAAGCTCACCTGCAACAGTTGCACAAGCTCACCTGCAACAGTTGCACAAGCTCACCTGCAACAGTTGCACAAGCTCACCTGCACCAATTGCACAAGCTCTCCGCTAGATGGCTAAAACCATATACAAGGAGCACTTGACGTTACACAATGCGTTGGTCAGTGGGAACTGAGAACTCTATGTCATCACGAAATATAGAATACTTAAAGTTTCTTTATACGGTAGTTTCAGAAGTCAAGTATTGTATGGTGACCCGAAAAAAAGAAGAAACATTTTCATCATCACTCACTGCGTCACTGAGGAGTGCCGATACTGCAGTTCAAAACTACAACATATCTCCACCCCACCAATAAGTATATTTTAGTGTCATAGAATAACTTTATCCCTAAGACAACTACACTCATCTCAACAGCTCTGTTATTGAGGTGAGTGTAGGTGTTCTGATGTGAGATGAGCAGCAGGTTGATTCCTAATTTGAAGTCGACACAGAGGTGACACGTCAGGTTTTTAGTTATTGTAAAATATATAATTTCAAGAATTGTTTATTTATGCATCATATTCCATTAAAGTTAACAGCACAAGTAATACACTGAGTCATTAAAAATGTATTCCCTATTATAAGCAAAATACTCTCACTGGAAGTAGAAAATAATTAAAAATGTTTTAAGCATTTGTTGGCTTTACGTTTAAGACTAACATTGGCGTCTGAAGAAACCTCAGTAGTCCCCCATCATGTTGGGATTGAAACGCCTCTGATACGTACCTCCATTGTATTAATATCCCTATGAAACCTTTCACCATGTTCATCACTAACACCACCAAGATTGAATGGAAATAAGTCCAGGTGTAAATGAAGAAATATTATATTAAGAGATATGCAGCATCCCAGTGCTCTATAGTCTTCTATCATGTACTGCACTAACTCGGCATAATAATATGCACTCGACCTGGATGGAGTGCAGACGTGTCGTTCCCCCTAGCGGTCACTATGAGCAACCTTGTTTTCTGGACTGGATGGCTGACAACTACAGACGTCGTGTTAACACAGTGTGTGTAGACCTGGTGCAAGGAGTTATACTGCCTGATACAGCAGATGTGTTATTGCCGGCCATTTTACATGACACGTACGGCGTTTCGCACGCTGATCTGTATGGAGTGTCGATGAATGGCATGAGACGTATCTTTGTAAAATTGGCAAGCACCGATATCCACCAGAAGATCGTTGATCATTACCAGGAGAAGAAAATGGTCGTCAACACAGGTGTAGAAGTATGTCTGCACGATGTGTCTACAACATACAAATGGGTCAAGGTTAACAATGTCCCATTCGAAGCGTGCCCTGAGGACATCCGGTTAGTATTTCAGCAGTTTGGGGTTGTTCATGCCGTTAATATTGGATGGTGGGCGCAGGGGCCTTATGCTGGGCTCCTGGAAGGATCATACTCTGTTAAAATGAGTATACACAAACCAATACTATCTTATGTATTCATGAAATTCTTTTGAACCCAGGTTTATGTGCACTATTATGGGCAAGTGAAAGCTTGCTGGTTATGTGGCCAATCGGGTCATTATGCAGCTACGTGCGAGAGACGTCGAGATGATGGACGGCATGGAGAAGCAGAGGTTCGTAAACAAGGGAAGTGGAATGACAGTCGAAGGAGGGTGTGGTTAGCATCGTGAATGGTTCACGAGAGGTTACGATGGACGAGATGGAGGGCGTGGGACGTGTGGTGCGAGGAGATAAGAAAGTGGTACAAGAGAAGTTGCAATGGAGTGATGAAGTTCCATCTGCAGAGGAGGAGGATCGAGAGCAACTTCCTGGTGGTGAGAGTGTGGGTGCCGATTTAGACACTGAGAGTTTACATGAGAGTAGGAAGAGTGTTAATATTGATGAGGACATATTGAGGGATTTAGGTGAAATTATAGGAAGTGACATTTTAGTTGTGGATGCACTTGACAAGAATTTCATGGTGGTCGAGAGTGGTGGGTCGCCGACGGTGCAAGCGGAAGTGGTTGAAAATGCAATATCTGTGGTGCAAGCAGATGTAGAGGTACATCGCCAGTGCGAAGGGGAAGAGGTCGAAATTGATAAGGGTGAATCTCGTAAGAGGTCTGGTGAGGAGGCGGAGAACGACGTGGTCAATGCCCAGGTAAGATGGCGTGGACTGAGGTAGTGAAAGGAAAAATTGAGGGTGGGGCGAGGAGTCGCCATGGAGTAGGTGTGTCGATGGTAGGGCACGGTGAGAAGAACGGAGGGCCTTTAGCTGTGAGAAATGGAAAGAGTGATAGTAAACCACTGCAATGGAAAGGAAAACCTTTGCCTTTAAATTCAGGTGTTTAAATATGAATAAGAATGGCCTCAAACAGAAGGTGAAGCAAAAGTGGGTCGAGATTACGTTACGCCGTTATATTTCAGGAACATAATTTTAGGAGTGGGGAAAGTTTGGTTTTGCAGGGGTATCAGCTTTTTGTGGGTCATACGGATAGTTTAAAAGGGGGCATGGGTGTGGGCATTAGAGTAGGCAGCCCTTTTAAACTAGGTACTTGGGAGGTGAGCGGGGAGGTAGGGTAGTCAGAGTTGACGGATGGTGGGGCGTAGTCCAAGTTAGTTTTGTGGGTGTGTATATGCCGGTGGTTAATAGTATGACGGTTAAGGACGCTTTTGTAAGGTCGAATTTAATTTACGCCTTCCGAGGTTTGCCTCAAGTCTCTGTAATCGGCGGCGATTGGAATTGTATAATAAGGTTACAGGACATAGAACCTAGGGGATCTAAGCAAGTGTTAGGAATATTGAGAGATGTTTTAGGGGCAGTTGGTGTAGTTGATGCTGTGTGTAGTGGTGACGAGTGGATGCATTATACCTTTCGTAGAGGTGAGTCAGTTGCTAGGTTGGATAGAATTTATGTTTCACGGGTTGTCAGGGTGGAGAGAGTTGAATGTGTTGATGTGGGTTTTTCAGATCATAAAGGGGTTATGGTTCAATTACGTTGGGAGGGAGTGGTGAGGATTTATGGGAGTTTCTGGAAGCTGAATGTTAGTTTGTTGAATAGAATCAGGGGTGACGTTGGTTTTGCAGAGTGGTGGAGTACTATTTGGGACGAAGGAAAGACGGTACGTGATGTAGCGGGGTGGTGGAATGACAGAGGAAAATTAGTGATCAAGGAGTTTTTTGTGCAAAAAGGTAAGGAAGACACTCGTTTTAGGTTCGGTTATCAACGGTATTTGGAGGGTTTGTTGCAGGGTGATGGGGGGGGGGTTATGAGTAGATAACAGTGAGGAAATTAGAGATGCTTTGCGTGAGATTCAGAATGAACGGTTTCAGGCATTATGAGTGAGGAGTGGGATGGAAGAGGTTTTATGGGGCGATAGAGCCTCAGAGGTAGTCTTGAGGAATTTTAGGAGGAGGAGAGAGGTAATGACGATGGGTATGATCGACATTACTGAGGAGTTGGGGAGTTTTAGGAGAGGTATGGTGTTGAGGGAAACAGAGGCAATGATTATTTACGGTGATTTGTGGTTTGGAAGAAAATTTGAGGTGGAAGCAGTGAGTGGTGAGGTGGATGAATTTTTAGGAGGTATAGTGTCGCGTGTGAGTGCACAGGATAGGCATGATCTTGGTGGTGCGATAATGGAGGATGAGGTATGGGTCGCAGTACAGGGGTTGCACATGGGAAAGTCACCTGGTTTGGACGGGCTTCCTGGTGAGTTATATGTGACATTTTGGGAGGTGTTGAAAGATGTTTTAGTGAGGGTTTTCAACGCAATGAAGGAAGGGGTTGTGATGAATGAATTAGTGCGTACAGGTGTAGTAGTTTTAGTGCCGAAGAAGGAAACACCTAAATGTTTTAGGGATTATAGAGTAATTACGTTAATGGGGACTGATTACAAGATTTACTCGAAAATTCTGGCTAATAGATTAAAGAGTGGTTTGGGTTCATGGATCCATGGCGGGCAGTACGGTGTCCCAGGACGGTGTATGACGAAGGGGCGCAAGAGGTTAAAGGAGTTTATTGAGAATTGTGAAGAGGCCGGGGTGTTAAGTGTGGATTTGGGAAATGGCGTTTGATAGGGTTAATAGGAATGTCTTATTTGAAATTATGGCGCAGATGGGTTTTGGCTAGGAGGTCGTGGGTTGGGTGATGCAACTTTATGCAAGTGCGGTTTTAAGGGTCCAGATAAATGGTAAAGTTGGGGAAAAGTTAGTATGAGTAAGGGGATACGACAAGGTTGTCCCTTATCACAAATCTTGTTTGCGATTTTTCAGGATCTTTTATGTAGGTTGGTGAATGAGGGCGTGAGTTTGAAGAGGGCGGGAGAACGGTAACTGGTGGAAATTATTGGTTATGTTGATGATATGAATCTGTTGGTTACGTCTAACGCATGTTTGGATTGGCTTAATGGGTTAATTGGTTTTTTTGGTCGGGTAACAGGGATGAAAGTCAATAGAAGTAAGTCTATGTTGCTCGAGGTGGGTGGTTGGGTGGGGGGGCGTTGGGAAGTCGGGTTGGGTGGACTTGCGTGGTAGAGTTAAAAGTTTGTGGGATCGTGTTTAGTGATGACATCGTTAGGGCAAGGGAGGTAAATTAAAGGGAGGTGGTCGATTGTGCCTTAGTACGAATGAGGAGTTGGGGTAAACAGGAAGTGACGCTTTTACAGAGAGTGGTAGTGATTAACACGTTAATTTTTAGTAAATTGTGGTTTAGAGCGAGTGTTTTTTCTCTGTTGGACGTTGATATTAAGAGATTGGGTAAGGGTGTTATGGATTTTATTTGGGCGAGTGGTAGGCATTGGCTTAGTAGGGAGGTTGTAGAAACTAGGGTGGCATGGGGGGGTTTAGGGTTAGTACCTTTGGAGAGGCGAGTTCGAAGCATTTTTTTGAAGCATGAATTTGTGTTACAAGGGGGGTCCAGGGGACGGAGAATTGGTGAAGTTAGGAACGAGGTCCAGAAGTGGTGGAAAGGTAGGGATTTGGTAGAGTGTGAGGGAGTCTTGAGATACCTCTTAGTGACACGTGAGCCGGAAAAAATAAAAGTACGTAGATTGGTTAGGATAAATAGTCGTGAAGTCGTAGTGCAGGGTGAGTCTATGTATCCATTATATGGGTGAAAGAGTATTTGGGGTTTGTTAAAGAGAGTTAGGGTACGACCTAGGGTGAAGGAAGTGGGTTATAGGTTCCTGCATGGTATATTAGCATCGAGGGTCAGCTTTTTGTGATGGGTTTAGTAGTGGTTTCCCATTACCCACTGTGTGGGTAATGGGAAACCACGTTTCACATTGTGTATTTCTGTCGGGAGTTGTGTAGTGTCAAAGTATGGTTGCAGAGTGTTTTGAAGTGGTTGGGAGGGGAGGTCCTTTTTCACTGTTGAAAGTTATGAGTTTGGAGTTGGGGGAATTCTCGGAAGGCATTCAGAGGACTTTGATGTATGTTATTTTAGATTACATTTATATGACGTGGGTCATGCGTGGTTCTGGAGGGGAAGTGTTAATTAAAGCTTTAGCCGCTGTTTTTGAGAACAAAGTATAGGAATATGGAAATTTATGGTCGGAGATGGGGTATGAGTTTCACTGAGAGTATAGAGATATGACCATGATAAGTTACTCAGGTTAAAGAGGGCCGGTGTTGGGTAGGGGGGTATTTTAGATGTGTGTGGGTTTAGGTGAGTTTTTTTTTTTTTTTATTTTTTGGTAGGTAGGGTGGGTGGGGGTCGGTTGTTTCCTTTCATTTTACGAGTTGGTGGTTTTGGGATGATGCGTTTTAGTTTTTTTTTTTTGTATTTTTTTTTTGTGTTGCGGTGGTTTACTCCTCTTTTAGTTGTGGTTGATGTTTTTTTCGTTATTTTTTCAAAGTTTGGACAGTTACGTGTTTTGGGGTGTAGTTTCTTTTTTTGCTGTGTTCGAGAGTCGTGGCTCGTGCATTTTTTTGCGTTTTGTCGCAATTTGTCGTTGTCATGTTTGAACGATAGTGTACGTGGTATGTATACTGTACCTGGTTTCACATGTACATAGTTTATATGTTATTGCGACTGTGTGAAGCATTATTAGTAGAGTTTTCGCGATTTAAGGATTTGTGATGTTATTGTTCCCATTTTTGTACACCAGTTTTCCTTCTTACATAAAGTACATAACGAGCAAATATATCTTTTTTATATTTTGTACATGTGTGACCTTGATGACTGATGTTTTATTGGTTAGTGTCACAGGTGGAGAGTGTAAGAAACTATAGAGGTTCATAGGTTTTTTCATTCATATATTTAGCGTTGAGTACAAAATGGTTCTAAATGAAATATAAATGAGGTGCAAATAGGTCTAGTTCACGTTCTGTTTGTGTCTGGATTGATTAAGAATCGTGTTTGCTAAGTGTTATGTGTATATGCTAAGTTTTAGCATAAATCACTGTATATTGACATACGATTATTATAATGTATGTTTTGTATTCAAATCACTATGACATACAAACCTCCTTATACTGCTAGGTTTAGGGCTGATTGGTAGTTCATGTTACTTCTGATGTTTTTCTAATATTATATGTTAGGGTAGGATAAAACTTTTGTATATAGCACTTATTTAGACTTGTATATAGAGGGTTTATGTTCTTTTAATGGATGACAAGGTAATGTGCCTGTCCATGTAATCTATAATCGGGGTTTTTGGGACACTTGCTGTGTACTTGTGTGTTTTTATGGTGCTCATGTGTTCAGTGTCATGTTTCCAGTGCACCTACGGGGTTATGACATCACATCGCAAATACTTTCCTTTTTGTTTTGGGTGGAGGGAGTAATATGTTCATGTATGAACACATAAAAATGAATTTCCTTAGATTTTGTTAAAGGTTGGGTCAGAAGTGAGGGGGAGGGTCTTTTATTTATGGTGTAGTTTGCACCAGAAAAGAGGGAAGACGTAATGCATGTGAATGTTTATTCATGTTATCATCGCTGTCATGTAATGATTGATTGCAAATGTACGTTGAGTGGCGTCAAGTTGCATTCCTATGTGCGGGTTGCTCTTGTGTAGTGTGCGGAAGGGGGGTATGATATTTTTCTGTGTACCCATGTATGTGTTTATTTGTTATTGGTGGAGTGTGGAGTTTCAATATATGATAAATTTTGAATTGTTATGATTTTGGATTGCTAACCATATATATGTATTGTACATACTGTTTTAAATAAAATATAAAAAAAAAGAACTCTGCATAATTGTCTGCTTTGTGTCTTCTTAGGAAGTTCTGGACAACCTGTTGGAAGCCTCCCATGCAACCAGCTGCAGTGGAGGTAGTTGTGTTGAGAAGACTGGGTCGGATAACACGTTGCAACAGCGTATGCAACAGGCGGAAGCTTAATCAAATCAGTAAAAAGCTTTTCTGTGGATAGTGAGACTCAGGTTGAAGGAAGGTAACCCAAAATTCCCAGATGCTTTCTTTTGTCTCTGCTGATAATTGTTTGACAGGATTCACATAATGAACCCACAACATCAGACGACAATGAGAAAACTTCTAGTAACTCTCACTAACTGAATAACGATCACTAGCGATCGCAAGCGCACTCAGCTCACACACTGAGGTCCGGGGTTCGAATCTCCTCCGGTACGGCTGGAAAACATTAGGGATGTGTTTCCATAAGACACCTGCTGTCCCTGTCCATGTTCACCCATCAGCTTAAAATGGGTACCTTGGTGTTAGTCGACTGGTGTGGGTCGCATCCTGGGACAAAACTGACCTAATTTGACCGAAATGCTCTGCATAACAAGCGGCTTTCTGTATAGTAGTATGTCATTGATGTCAGCTAGAACTGTATACCTTGTACATGTACTTGTAGTAAATAAAGATATTATTATTATTAAATTATTATTCATCAGTGTTAGAATGATCAATAATGAACAACCCCTCAGTGGTAGCGCCTACGTCTAATAACCGAAGGACTCGAGTTGAATTCTAGACGGGTGAAACACGTATGCCCCTGTTAACCTCACAGTAAATAGGTACCTGATTGCTAGCCCACTATTGTGGGTAGCATCCTGGGGATGAGATCCAAAGACCCTATTGGAAATAAGGATCACAGTGCAGCTTACGTGTATGAACCTGGGTTCCTAACCTTTGACAATCATTATTCTGAATAAACATTTCTTCTTCTTCTTCTTCTTCTTCTTCTTCTTCTTCTTCTTCTTCTTCTTCTTTTTCTTCTTCTTCTTTTTCTTCTTCTTTTTCTTCTTCTTCTTCTTCTTCTTCTTCTTCTTCTTCTTCTTTTTCTTCTTCTTCTTCTTCTTCTTCTTCTTCTTCTTCTTCTTCTTCTTCTTCTTCTTCTTCTTCTTCTTCTTCTCCTTCTTCTTCTTCTTCTTCTTCTTCTTCTTCTTCTTCTTCTTCTCTTCTTCTTCTTCTTCTTCTTCTTCTTCTTCTTCTTCTTCTTCTTCTTCTTCTTCTTCTTCTTCTTTCTTCTTCTTCTTCTTCTTCTTCTTCTTCTTCTTCTTCTTCTTCTTCTTCTTCTTCTTCTTCTTCTTCTTCTTCTTCTTCTTCTTCTTCTCTTCTTCTTCTTCTTTTTCTTCTTCTTCTTCTTCTTCTTCTTCTTCTTTCTTCTTCTTCTTCTTCTTCTTCTTCTTCTTCTTCTTTCTTTCTTCTTCTTCTTCTTTTCTTCTTCTTCTTCTTCTTCTTCTTCTTCTTCTTCTTCTTCTTCTTCTTCTTCTTCTTCTTCTTCTTTCTTCTTCTTCTTCTTCTTCTTCTTCTTCTTCTTCTTCTTCTTCTTCTTCTTCTCCTTCTTCTTTTCTTCTTCTTCTTCTCTTCTTCTTCTTCTTCTTTTCTTCTTCTTCTTCTTCTTCTTCTTCTCTTCTTCTTCTTCTCTTCTTCTTCTTCTTCTTCTTCTTCTTCTTCTTCTTCTTCTTCTTCTTCTTCTTCTTCTTCTTCCTCTTCTTCATCTGGGAGAGCAGGCAACTCTCAGACACTGAAGTAGACACAAGAGGTGTGAGGTAATGTTTTGCAATCTTCGTCTCTGCTTAAGTACCTCATGCAATCTCTGTATTTATTAAGCAATATCTTGTAGCTTTCAGCATCATTTCTTCACGTTGCCTTATTTCTTCCTCAATGGTACAGTAAAGTCTTTGATTAATATACAAACAACGTCTCGCATAAAAATCTTTTATGCTGACCTTTAGAGTATCAATACTCACTGAGTATATTTTCTCTGACACAACTGTAATTTAAAGAAATTAACTTTCATTGTTACTATATTCTGTAAATTATAAAAGTTGGGACTGATGTATCGGAGATCAGTGTCAGTGTGTTTGACTCAGCGGAAAATACCTGAGTCCAGCTGTGAGTGAGGCGAGACATATGGGCAAGTTTCTTAACACCCGCTTGTTAGACGGCTGGAGAAGGACATAATGACGTCATCCTTGGAGTTGTTGGGTTATCCTGTAAACCTTCTGAGTGAATAATCCAAATATACTGTAGTTTTCTTCTTTAACTACAATTCTTTTCGTATAACACGCACATAAACTTGAATGACTGAAGGGTATCTCCCATCAGAAGCGGTGGCCTTTGTAACATAAATATTATGCCTAGTCAGACATATTTATAAAATTTATCTTCTCTAGTTTCTTCATATGCTTGATCAGGTGCGGGTTCCATGTTGGCTCCGCATACTCCAAGATGAGCCCAAGGTACGTCGTGTATAATATCCTAAATGAATCCTTGTTCAAGTTCATGACAGCAGTTCTTATTTTAACTTGCTCTGCAGATGCCGATAGTTATACAATTTCTGTGTACTTCTGGTGATATGTTTGGTGTAGTGCTTAATCCCGCAGTCTACAGCTCCTCGCCCTCCAGATTGTATTCAGAGTTCGATCTCAATTCTCTTTTTTTTCATTACTTTGCAGGTATCATAATTGAATTCAAATAGTTATCTTCCTGACAACTTTTAAAGCCTGTTAAAGTATTCTTAAAGTTTTCCATTCTCTTAGGGTGTCGTCTCACTCATTAATGTCATAGCAGGTCATTTGTATAAACAGTATAGGAACTGGAAGGGTCCAATGAGTGATCCTGGGTATTCCACTCGTCAACCAATACACATTTCGATACATTCTTTCGTATCATTTTCCCTGTTTTCTGTACCTGAGTCCCAAATGCACTTAATTACCTTCCCTGCTTCCCCTGCCTCTGCTCAACCTCCTCTTCTTTTGTTTCCTCGTGGACGAGATTTGTATCTCTAAGCTCATGTTGATTGTCTCTTCAAGACGCTCAACTTTCTATTTTTCATTGATTTTTCTGGTACCTCATCCAGTATATAAATTGACAAAAATAGTCTTTAGTTTAATACTTTCTGTCTATTTCCCTTCATAAATATTTGGATCACATTTGTAGTTTTTCAATTGTCCAGCAGCTCCCCGACACTGCTTGTCCAGCAGCTCCCCGACACTGCTTGTCCAGCAGCTCCCCGGCACTGCTTGTCCAGCAGCTCCCCGGCACTGCTTGTCCAGCAGCTCCCCGGCACTGCTTGTCCAGCAGCTCCCCGACACTGCTTGTCCAGCAGCTCCCCGGCACTGCTTGTCCAGCAGCTCCCCGGCACTGCTTGTCCAGCAGCTCCCCGGCAATGCTTGTCCAGCAGCTCCCCGGCAATGCTTGTCCAGCAGCTCCCCGGCACTGCTTGTCCAGCAGCTCCCGGCACTGCTTGTCCAGCAGCTCCCGACACTGCTTGTCCAGCAGCTCCCGGCACTGCTTGTCCAGCAGCTCCCGGCACTGCTTGTCCAGCAGCTCCCGGCACTGCTTGTCCAGCAGCTCCCGGCACTGCTTGTCCAGCAGCTCCCCGGCACTGCTTGTCCAGCAGCTCCCGGCATGCTTGTCCAGCAGCTCCCCGGCACTGCTTGTCCAGCAGCTCCCCGGCACTGCTTGTCCAGCAGCTCCCCGGCACTGCTTGTCCAGCAGCTCCCCGGCACTGCTTGTCCAGCAGCTCCCCGGCACTGCTTGTCCAGCAGCTCCCCGGCAATGCTTGTCCAGCAGCTCCCCGGCACTGCTTGTCCAGCAGCTCCCCGGCACTGCTTGTCCAGCAGCTCCCCGGCACTGCTTGTCCAGCAGCTCCCCGGCACTGCTTGTCCAGCAGCTCCCCGGCACTGCTTGTCCAGCAGCTCCCGGCACTGCTTGTCCAGCAGCTCCCGCACTGCTTGTCCAGCAGCTCCTCCTGCAATGCTTGTCCAGCAGCTCCCTGCAGCTTGTCCAGCAGCTCCCCGCAGCTCTTGTCCAGCAGCTCCCCTGCAATGCTTGTCCAGCAGCTCCCGGCACGCTTGTCCAGCAGCTCCCGGCAATGCTTGTCCAGCAGCTCCCGGGACTGTTGTCCAGCAGCTCCCCGGCACTGCTTGTCCAGCAGCTCCCGGCACTGCTTGTCCAGCAGCTCCCGGCACTGCTTGTCCAGCAGCTCCCCGGCACTGCTTGTCCAGCAGCTCCCCGGCACTGCTTGTCCAGCAGCTCTCCGGCACTGCTTCTGGGGCATTTGAATTCCTTGAGAATTCACCTTTTCTCTTTTCGTTGATATTTCTTCTAATCGCCTCTGCTCGTACCTTTCTTTTCCTCCTGGTATCTTCCCAAGCTCATTAGTCAATACCTTTTTCAACCTTCTATTTCATTTTCACATATTCTTATCATCCATTGTTAGTTCACGTCCCTCCTCCTTGAGTCTTCTCTTGAGAATTATTCTTCAGAAACATATATTGAAATTGATAAAATAGAGATTGAGATCCAAAAAGATATTCTTTTAATCAGGTTATTTCATTAGAATGGAAACAAAGTATGGGTATTCCAAACGGAAGGAGAATGAAATTAGTCGTGTAGGTTGCCACAGCTACATGTGTTCGCATCCGGAGTGACATGTCCATTGGTACTGGGCACCTGATGTTTGAACATTAATGGCCCAGTGGACTAAGGCGTCACTTAAGTGACTATAAAATACCTTAGGCTCTGTTTTAGACTTTGTCGCTATATGGTGTTCACATTTCATTTGTGCTTCTCTTCTTATCATAAGCATGGTCATTCTCAGTTCTACTGCTTAGTTTCCTGTTGTTTACCATCCTCTTCTTCCTATGTTTTCCATACCATTTTTGCTCTTAGCTTTTGCCTCGCTGCTCTTCTTAGTAAATCTTGGGCTCTTTGCTTTTTGTATCCCTTCCTCCCTTGCTAATACGAACCAGTCTGTGGCTCCCTGGCGTAGCTTAAGCAACCTCATTGTCCCAGTCTGTGGCTCCCTGGCGTAGTTTAAGAAACCTCAGTGTCCCAGTCTGTGGCTCCCTGGCGTAGCTTAAGCAACCTCATTGTCCCAGTCTGTGGCTCCCTGGCGTAGCTTAAGCAACCTCATTGTCCCAGTCTGTGGCTCCCTGGCGTAGCTTAAGCAACCTCATTGTCCCAGTCTGTGGCTCCCTGGCGTAGTTTAAGAAACCTCAGTGTCCCAGTCTGTGGCTCCCTGGCGTAGTTTAAGAAACCTCAGTGTCCTAGTCTGTGGCTCCCTGGCGTAGCTTAAGCAACCTGTGTCCCAGTCTGTGGCTCCCTGGCGTAGCTTAAGCAACCTCAGTGTCCCAGTCTGTGGCTCCCTGGCGTAGTTTAAGAAACCTCACTGTCCCAGTCTGTGGCTCCCTGGCGTAGCTTAAGCAACCTCTGTCATTTTGTGTATTATTTCACCTTCCAGAATTCCCTTTTGATTTTAATTCAAGAACTTTCTTTTTCCTTTTCCCTAATTTTGTTGTCTTACTCTATTCTTGCTTCTTTCCATTCCCACATCTACGACATAATCAAACCGAGGACCATATGGTCACTATCTCACAGTGGAGTCCCATATTCAGTTTGCTCAAATGTATACTGCACTTGGAGAGAAGAACAGATATAGTCTTGCTGGTTCATCTTTCCTAGTAACCCTGTAGTGTTGCTAGCATGTTGACTCGTGAAGTGTTCCATTACTGTCTCCTCAGACTCTCTTTCTGTTTCTATGTCTCCAACCCTACATGTTATTCTTAGTTCTCCCCAGTAAATCTCTGTTTTAAAAGTCCCTCATGATGTAAAGTTTTCTCGTTCATTATATTTCCTCTTTGTGCTGCCTCCGTATTATTCCTAGATTCTTCTCTTACTCAAGTTTTGTTCATGTTCTGTGTGAGGGACTGATAATTCCGTTCTCACTACCTACCTCTACACTGCTGTCATTGTCCCCGACAGTCTCTGAAATCTCCGCTAAAGAAATAATTCTTCTCTTTTTTTTTTTTTTACAGAGGGTTTGACAAGGTTAGGTTAAGAATCCCTAGCTTTATTGACAAGCTAAGAGCTGTTACCTACATCAGCTCATTTGAGAGCATTTTTATTGTTATGAAACATACAAGTAGGGAACAGGATGAAGGTGGAGCCATCTGTGGGCCAGCATTTTCATTTGATCAACTGACTTTATCTCGTTGACATCATAATGCTGTACGAATGTGTTCTCTCTCTCTCTCTCTCTCTCTCTCTCTCTCTCTCTCTCTCTCTCTCTCTCTCTCTCTCTCTCTCTCTCTCTCTCTCTCTCTCTCTCTCTCTCTCTCTCTCTCTCTCTCTCTCTCTCTCTCTCTCTCTCTCTCTCTCTCTCTCTCTCTCTCTCTCTCTCTCTCTATCTCCCTCTCCCTCTCTCTCTCCTTCTCTTTTTCTCTCATTATGTGATTCCATAGGCGATGGCTTATCATTCATCTTCACTGTGACTAGTGTACATAGCTCTACGTCTGATATTCTCATGTTCATTTAATCTTCAATTTCATCAATCTTCAGTTACCTCTGACTTTTGTTTTGTTTATGAAGATATGAGAAATCTACCGAACTATTGGGGATTAGGATACTGGTGGGGAAGATTACGATGTAGCAGTAAGTGGTAGGTTTTGAGGGTTTTGTTTTTAGACAACTGGCGCCAGATAATAACATTTGTGAGACTGAGAGGTGGAACAGAAGTCATGGCAGTCTGGTAATGGGAGGGAGCGATCCTTCTCTCTGTCCTCTCTACTTCCTGTGCTTTTCCACCCTGGTGGTTGGATAGCTCTTGAGTCATGACTCTTCTTTGGCTCACTTCGCTGTTTCCACTTTAATTATTTTCTTTTGTCTCTGATTTAGACTATATTCTTGTCTGTCTTCCGTTTCCTCCCATGTTCCTTCTCCAGTCACACCCATCTGTGTTCTTATTCTTAGCTCTCTGTCTCTAATGAATGCATTTTTTTAAACGATTTTCAGCGTTCACAATTTTGCCTCTTTGTATACCTCACTTTGTATACCTCACTTATTTTCTGCCTCTATTCCACTTCTACCAGAATTTCATTTACCTCTCTTCCCTTTCCTTCTCTTTTCCTGATTATTTTTTATTAATGTATCCACAAATCCATCACTATAGTGTTCCCAGAGTCAAAATATCCATATTTTTTTATCTGCCATGTGCGTGTCATCCTCCTTCAGTAGGTCAACATAACTTTGTTTCCTCTCCTCCTCTCTCTCTTCCTCCCCTCCTCTCCTCTACCTTATATTGGTTTCTCACTGTGACTTGTAACTCGCTGGTGAGAGAAAGATGATGGTGAGGGAGAGAGATTAAGAGGAGGAAGAGGTGCTGGAGAGGGAGAAATGCTGTTGGGTGAGAGATGCAGATGAGGGAGAGATGCTGGTGAAGGAGAGATGCTGGTGGGGGAGAGATGGAGTTGAGGAGGAGATGCAGGTGAGGGAGAGGCGCAGGTGAGGGAGAGATGCAGGTGAGGGAGAGACGCAGGTGAGGGAGAGATGCAGGTGAGGGAGAGACGCAGGTGAGGGAGAGACGCAGGTGAGGGAGAGATGCAGGTGAGGGAGAGACACAGGTGAGGGAGAGATGCAGGTGAGGGAGAGACGCAGGTGAGGGGGCGATGTTGAGCCTCGGCGCACATTAACATTTATCTGCGTATACCTCTGTGCGTAAGTGCGAATGTTAATTATCACCAGTGGGTGTGTGAGTGCGTCAGGAAGAAGGGGTGGAGTGCACTGGGGCGTATGTGTTTATTTTGCTGTAGTATCCCCCGTGGGTGGGTTTGTTTGGCTTCATGATTGCGTAGTTGTGACTCAGCTTGGCAGACTTCCTCAAGCGGGTGACGCCGCTGGTGTGAAAGTTAACGTTTTGGCAAGAGGTCACTTAGGAAACTCCCTCTCCCGTGACATTTAATATCCGCTCATAAAACACGATGGAGATCATGAAATAGGAGAAGGTTTCATGAGCACAGGATGAATTGCGCTAAAGTATATTGACCTTTTCACGAGATATCATACTTACCTCTGTATACTCTGACCTACCATAACAAGAGCCACTTCAAATGATCATAGCAAGTAAAACCTACAATATTATATTGCTATAGCGTTCTATGTTTATATTTCAGCGTGAGTCTTCCATAATTACTGACGCACCATTTTCTGTGATTTTATTTAATGTGAAGATATTATGATTAAAAAACGTAGATTTATGCATTAGTTGTTGTATTGTGCACCGTTAATGTATAGACCAAGAGCTGTTTCTATGCTTGAACTAATTTTAAAGGCTAGATCTGTCTCATATATACTGTCACACCCTAAGATGTGATCCACAACAGTCTGCTAACATCCAGATACCATCGAGGTCCTTGGTGAACAGAAGCAGTAGATGTAAGGTGAATTATCCAAAGTTTCCACCCACCAAGACAAGGCTAGAAAACACACTTGACCTTATTTTCACAAATAATGAGGACCTGGTAAGAAACGTAACAATATCAAAAACATCTAACTCGGATCACAATCTGATCCAGCAAACTGCATACAGCTACGAGGTTGCCTTCACAACTTCAACAAGAACATCAACTGGAATCATGTAAACAATGTCCTAAATGAAACATGTTAAGAAGATATCTTAAATAACATGGATCCAAACCAGTGCCTTGAAAGGACCAACTTTCTGACAGCTAAAGTGTGTTCAAGGTATATTCCACTAAAAAATAAAAGAAGAGAGGTAAACTGGAGAGAGATGTTCCCTCTACAGGAGAAGGCGAAAAATCACCGAGCTCCTCAAGGGGACAAGATTATCTGAAACACGGAAGGAAGTACTGACCAGGGAAGTAGAAATATGTTAAGCTTAAATTAAATGATTCATACAGGATCCAGGAGAGACAGGAGGAGCGAAATGCAATTAGTGAAATCGATAGAAATTCAAAATATTTCTTTTTATATGCCAAAAACAAGGCAAAACCCACATCTAGTATCTGGCCCCAGCTCAGACAAGATGGAATTTACACAGAAAAGAGTGAGATACTGAAGTCTCAATAAGACTCTGAGTTTAGAAAACCATTAATTAGTCTAAACATTTACTATCCGAATGATTTTTTCATGAATGAGCTTCAAAACCCTGTCAATGTATGCAAAATTTCTGACATAACCCAGACTCCACTGGACTTTGAAATAGTCATTGAGAACATGCCCATGCACTCAGCCCCAGGCCCAGACTCGTGGAACTTCATGTTTATTAAGAGCTGCAAGAAACCCCTTAAGCATGATATGGAGGGGCAACATAGACACGGGTGAAATCCCAGCACTAAAAACAACGGATATAGCCCCACTCCATAAAGGTGGCAGCAAAGCAATAGCTAAGAACTATGGACCAATAGCTCTAACATCCTACATCATACAAATCTTTGAATGAGTTCTAAGAAGCATGATTGCAAATCACTTGGATTCCCAACAATTGCACAATCCAGGGCAGCATGGGTTGAGAGCAGGTCGATCCTGCCTCTCGCAACTACTGGACCACTATGATATGGTCTTGGATGCACTGGAAGACAAACAGAATGCAGATGTAGTATACACAGATTTTTGCAAAAGCCTTTGACAAGTGCGATCATGGTGTAATAGCACACAAAATGCGTGCTAAAGGATAACTGGCAAAGTAGGCAGATGGATCTTCAACTTCCTAACCAATAGAACACAAAGAGTAGTGATAAACAGAGTTAAGTCGGAGGCTGATACAGTAAAAAGCTCTGTTTCACATGGCACAGTACTGCCCCCATCTTGTTCCTCATCCTCATATCAGATATAGACAGAGATGTAAACCATAACACCGTGTCATCCTTTGCAGACGATACTAGAATCTGCATGAGAGTGTCATCCATTAAGGACACGGTAAATCTCCAAGAAGATATAAACCAACTTTTCCAATGGGCAACGGAAAAGAATACAATATTCAAGAGGATAAATTTCAATTACTCCGTTGTGTAAAACTGGAGGAAATAATAGCTAGAACTAAGTATACTACAAACTCTAATCACACAGTAGAACGGAAAAATAGTGTGAAGGACTTGGGAGTGTTAACATCAGAGGTTCTCACCTTCAGGGCTCACAACAGTGTTACTATCACATCTGCGAGGAAAATGATAGGATGGATTAAGAGAACCTTCAAAACAATGGATGCCAAGCCAGTGATGATCCATTTTATAAATCACTTGTTCTCTCTAGGCTGGAATACTGCTGTACACTAACATCTCCATTCAAGGCAGGTGAAATCGCAGATCTAGAGAGTGTACAGAGAACCTTTACTGCACATATCAGTTCCATCAAACACCTTAAGTACTGGGAACGCTTGGAATCGCTTGACCTGTACTCACTGGAGAGCAGGCGAGAGAGATACATCATAATCTACAGCTGGAAAATTCTAGAGGGACTGGACCCTAATCTTAACACAGAAATCACTGCCTACCAAAGCAAAAGACTGGGCAGACGGTGAAATATACCTCAATGAAAAGAAGGGGCGCCATTAGTACACTAATAGAAAACACCATAAGTGTCTGGAGCCCAAGATTGTTCAACAGCCTCCCACCATGCATAAGGAAAATTATCAATAGACCCCTGGCTGCCTTCAAGAGGGAGTTGGACAGATACCTAAAGTCAGTACCCGATCAGCCAGGCTGTGGTTCGTACGTTAGACTACGTGTGGCCAGCAGTAACAGCCTCGTAGATCAGACCCTGATCCACCAGGAGGTCTGGTCGAGGACTGGGCAGCGGGAGCGTTGACCCCCTGAACACCCTCCAGGTAGACTCCAGGTAGGTAGACACCCAGGATTGAACCTGGGTATTTCGAATGTTCCGAAGGTGCAGCCACTCTGTCTATATTACGATCTGTGTAAAACTGTGAATGGCTTGAGTGCTAATAAGAACAAACTAGATGTAAAACTTAAGATGTATTCCAGAAAGTTATAAATCTTTCTGACTCCTAAGAGGAGGCTCTAGATCTCCTAACTAGCGTAACCTCCTGTGGAAGAAAGCTGCCCTGACATCCTTTCACAACACAGCCTGACTGCCACACAGCACAGACATGTGTCATCGTTGTGAGCTGCACTGTATGTCTGTTACAGATACCAAAACGATGGTATTTGTTACTGGATCGCGTATGCAACTGAAGCGAGAATTAAAAAAATGTGGATAACAGCTCTGAGGTCTACTGGAAGTTAATTGAGGTCATATCTAGCAGTCAGAATATTTTATAAATTTTGTCTTGAGTGGCGATATTATTGAAGAGCCTCACTCATCCTCACAGTAAACACAGCGTCCAATAGACAGTGACTTCCATGACACCCCAAATAGTTGTTCCACTATTTAGGTATCACTAAAGTTTGCAATTACATTACCCTTATACAAATACAGATACAAATATAAATTTATTTCTTTTCTGCAGTATACAGGTAATGAAGTTTTACATGTAATAAAATACTGTTAGCACACAAGAAAGCCCCTATCATGCGGTGGGTTAATTACAGGCGTAATGCCGACAAGCATCAGTATAAACAGACAAAATAAAGAACATGCTTTTTATTATTTCTGTGTTACGCTCAGGGTAGAGTTTAAGTCTTAATTGATCTTAAAAGATGCAACAACCCGTCCTCCTAAAGTCAACCCAATGCAATGGAAATAAGTCACTCTGTCTGATTTTTTTGGGTTATCCTGGGTTCTTTACACATATGCTGCTATGTATGGTAATCTATGTAACTGTATTTGTGTATACCTGAATAAACTTACTTACTAACCTCAGTTTCTTATTGTTTTATGCAAAATTAATCGATGAACGTTATTTAGGTTAGATTAGGTTAAATTAGGTTTGGGTTAGTTACGTTAGACTGTTGTCTATCAGTAAAAGATAAATAAGTTTTAACAGACATTCAAAATTCTTCAGTCAAGTGAAATACTGTTTCAGGGGAATGATGAGCTGGAGAGACAAGCGGCAAAAATATGACGGCACCCATGAACGTAGTCCCTGAAGGAGCTTGATATAGTTCTGTCCTCAGCAGAACGTAGTCCCTGAAGGAGCTTGATATAGTTCTGTCCTCAGCAGAACGTAGTCCCTGAAGGAGCTTGATATAGTTCTGTCCTCAGCAGAACGTAGTCCCTGAAGGAGCTTGTTCAGCATAATGTCTCTCTTTACCCATCACTAACCTTAAATAACTTAACTTTACACATTGCCATTAACTCGGGGTTTCGTTGTGCCACATTATTGTTTTTATTCTAAACATAATTTTATATTGTTAATGTTCGTGGGAGAAGCGTTCTTAAAGTATAAACTTACGTGATCAGCAATAATATCATTCATCCTCAAGCCGAAACACTTCTTCAAACAGGAAAGTTTTGGTAGAAGTGAACTGTCTCTTCACTTCAACCTAATCAGCAAGGAAGTTAATTAATGCGTGCGTGAGTTGCGTGCGTGAGTTGCGTGCGTGCACCGTGAAGATACAGACATACAAGTTTCTCCTCACGCACAATATGAATTTTCCTGTACGAAAAACAACAATTTAGAATTACTTATTAATTTTATTTTTAGCCCTAAAAGGGGACCTTTACGTTGTTGTCATATTTTTTTCGTCCTCTAACTTTTGCTCATAACACGAGAATGCTCCATACGATTGGCTTAAAAAAAATTGAACATTGGTAAATGTTAAGTAGGTCAATATTCCAGGAACAATTAGTATGTGCATATACCCTATGACCAAAGTTATGGAACCCATTCCAGCATCCTGGAAAGGCTAAGATAACTTCCAAAACCCTCAGCGGCTGGGCTTCAAACAATAAAACAAGATGAATGAAATTCACTCGTGTAGGAACACATCTGCTAATTTTATTAGTAAAATAGTAAATTTTGATTCCTGTTTAATCACATTCAATAGATTTGAGTCTACTTCGTCTAAATGGCTTCAATGTTAAATGACTGATATATCTTGTGACCAGGTTAGCTTGTGTGTTGAGAAATTTGTCAATGCATAAATGTTTTATAAAAAACTTGGAATCGTTTGACTACGTGTGATAGTTTAAGAATGTCTATTCTGATCGGCTTCAAGATTCTCGTTGTTATTGGTCTCCCTAAGTCCCGATTTGCCAGTCGTATTAAATAAATGGTGATACTGATTTCCGTTCAATAAGGAAAGAATGCCTCAGCTTATCACCTTCAAAATATTAACGCTGATGCATTCCATAAGGTAGACAGACGCTCTATTGGTTTAAACTGTTTCAGTGCAAATGTTTGCCTCCTCTTCTTCAGGATAGGTGCAGTCTGACTGGAGGTTTCCTCAGTATAAAGATGATATTTTAATTATTTTTTTACTAATTGGAATCGTTTGATTCAGAGTAATTACCGGAGAATGCCTTTTATGATAAATCTTTTATGAAGGGCTTTATTAAAAAAAAAAAAAAGTCAGGCTCTCGCTCGTAACTCTAAATTTTAAAATTGCTAATTTCCTCCAAGTCTGTATATTCAACCCAGTAATTGTAAAAGCCACAACTGAAACGAGAAGGCTGAAGCCGTGGACAAACACCTAAAATGTGTTCCACAGTCAGCAGCACAGCATGGCACAAGAGAGTAATAGGAGCACCTGCAGGTAGATAACTTTCAACGAGTGACGTGTGGCCGATCCTAAATCTGCAGAGAATCGTCTCAATGCGATTCCTCTTGAATTAAGACGACCAGACACCTACTTACTGTCAAACCCTGGGTAACTTGTTGCTCGTCTGTTAAGCTCGAAATTTCTGATTCAGAGACCCTTGTCCTATTTTCATTTTCCGCCCAGATTTGGGCAATATTTCCTTCCCGGACACTGGGAAGTAGGGCTCTACGAAGTATGCTGGCAGTAGCAACAGCCACAGCAATAAAGAAATTCCCGGGTGATCATGGTAAAGGGAATTTAATATATGCTGCAGCATGATTTGATCCAGCCCAGCGCTGGTCGGTGGTGATTGTCGTGTCTGGTAGCACCAAAAACAGACTGCGGCGGGCACCATTTTTGTACCCACTACAAGAAGGTGGACGCCCTTACTTGGGCTGACTCCTCCAACATATTCCCACTGTCAATGTTTCGAACATTGTACGTATAAATATTTAAGTAACGGTTCGCTTATATATGAACCTTTAAGGCCAACCTTCACAAGGCTTTTCAAATTCGATGTTTTCGATTAATGTGAATTGTTAAGCAAGTTGGGTTTTAAAGTTGTTATTAAGAGCTCACTAGGATGGACTGAATTCACAGGACTGACGTTCGTATTGGCAGTAACAATTCTGCCAGACACTTTACCTAGTATAGTCAACAGTCTTATTCTACCATAATTCTTACACTCATTCTTACCCTCTTTTTTCCGTATGCACGGTTTCTGCCAGTCCTTACGTACCACCCCTTCTTTAATGTATATATTGGACAGCTACACCAACCACTCCAAAACCATATTCGTACCTGCTGTTAGCAACTAGAGTCTTAATCACATCGGTCCCATTTGCTTTACCTCCTTTCATTCTACCAAGTGTCTCACTCATTTTCCCACACTCACCCCTGACTCTTCCTTAATCCTGCCTGTCCTTATTCACCGCATCTTCCCAATGCCTTTTCGACATCCTACTTATTGTCTGTATTCTCTCTACTCTCTACCTTTCTTTCAATAGATACTTATACACTTCCCGCTAACTGTCCTCTTTAGGTCATCTTGTTTCACTTTTTCTTAAACACCAACACTATTCTCCTTGTACTTCATGTGCCTCTTAATCTTACTCTAGCTACCCTAAGTAAAGATCTGACGTATAAATCACTCCTCTTAAAATAGTCTGTCATATTAATCGTTCCTCTTAAACCTTGTACATCCAGAAGTCTAACCAAAAACTTTATCAACCAAAACATAGATTAACCCACTGCTTTTTCGCACTCCATCATACTTCGTATATTTATTTAATCTCGTTTTCTTCAGTAATATTATCTGTTATCAAGTCACTTTCTATACATATCTTAATCAGAAGCTCCTCCGTATCATACTAGCGTGAATAATTTACTGTCAAAATAGAGAGGTCATCATTACAATACAGTCAAAACAATCTTAAAATCCTTTAGTCGCAGTCCGAACCATATCCGTCAATCAGTCCAAATCATGAATTAAAAAAATTACGGAAGGGGAAATCTCCTAGCTAGGTTGAAAATTAATTATTGGGTTCTTAAAATAAGGCCACAATGGTAACGTGACGGAGTTTGCTTCTGGGACGGAAGGTAAACTGGAATAAGTGAAAATATTTTGCTAGGGTTTTCTTACCAAATAGAAAAACATCGCTATTTTCCCTATTTCTGATGGATTATTTCAGTATAAAATATATCTGATTATTAAAAATAGTAATGAAGTTCATTCCAAAAATTCAAGAAATTAAGGCTACACTGAATAAAACATAATTCAGTATATATGAGCAAGAAAGTGTAATGTTCTAGGCTGCGGGAAGACAACTTGACAATACTAAGTCTCCTGTTTTTAAACCTAATTAATTTAACTATGAGTCTATGAAGAACAAACTCTGGAAAAGTTATATTAAATGTTTAAAATACACTGCTGGCCCTGGTCAAACAATATAATACATAGAAGGTATAGTGGATTTTCTTAAGCCCCAACAACTGCAGACGGTTTAAAAAAAAAGATGTGGAAATAAAGCGCAGCGATAAATCTACATAATGGTGTAAAGCCATTGTCTGCAAAATATTTGTATTTTTCCTGATTAAAGATTATCCTATCACTACTCGCATTCTTTGGAATGAGTAGATATTATCTCAAAGTCGGTAGAAATAATTCACTTGTTGATTTTTTTAACTAATTTGTTATCTAAGAAAGTAATTTTAGGTGCAATAACTGTGACGAGGCATTCAAAAAATCTAAATCTAAAAATATCTTAGTGACAGAACCTGTATTAAATTACCCTGGCCACAATGAGCTTTCTTAGGTAATATACGTCTCTAGATGATCATGATAACGTACTGAGGCCTAGATGTCAGCTTTTAGACGTTAACTCTAGATACTAGTGATCATGGTAACGTATGCAAACCTATATACTAATGATCATGCTGTCGTATGTAGGCCTACATGATAGTAATCATGGTGTTATATGTAGGCTTACATGTTATTAAACATGTAGACCTACATGCTAGTAAGCATGTAGAGCTAGCTACATGCTAGTAATCATCTAGGCCTACTTGTTAGTAATCACGTAGGCTTACATACTAGTAATCATGTAGGCCTACATGCTAATAATCATGTAGAGCTACATACTAGTAATCATGAAGTCCTACATAAGAACATAAGAACATAAGAATGGAGGAACACTGCAGAAGGCCTACTGGCCCATACAAGGCATGTCCTTATCAAAACCACCACTACCTAAGAATTTACTCCTGTACTCACGACACTAATCAAACCCAGCCCCTCCCACTCATATATTTGTCCAATCTCTTTTTAAAGCCACCCTAGGTCCTAGCCTCTATCACCCTACTCGGAAGATTGTTCCACGCATCTACAACTCTGTTCGAAAACCAGTACTTGCCTATGTCCTTTCTAAATCTAAATTTATCCAATTTAAATCCGTTATTTCTGGTTCTTACTTGGTTCGATATCCTCAGTATTTTATTAATATCTCCTTTGTTTATGCCAATCATCCACTTGTACACCTCGATGATATCTCCCCTCATTCTACGTCTCTCCAGAGAGTGGAGATTCAATGCTCTAAGTCTATCTTCATACGGGAGATTTCTTATACTGTAAATCCTTTTAGTCATTCTTCTTTGTATGTTCTCCAATGAATCTATATCCATCCTGTAGTAAGGAGACCAAAACTGAGCTGCATAATCCAAATGAGGTCTCACTAGTGATGTATAGAGTTGTAAAATAACTTTTGGACTTCTGTTGCTTATACTTCTTGAAATAAATCCTAGTAATCTGTTAGCCTTATTGCGCACACTTAGGCACTGTTGTCTTGGCTTTAGATTTCTGCTTACCATGACTCCCAAGTCTTTTTCACATTCTGTATGATCAAGCTCAACTTCACCTAGTTTATAAATTCGAGGGATATTTTCATTACCAACGACTAGCACCTTACACTTGTCCACATTGAACCTCATCTGCCACTCCTCAGACCAAGACATTAATTTATCCAAATCCTCCTGGAGTTCATTGGTATCCTCCTCAGAATGAATTATACGGCCTATTTTTGTATCATCAGCAAATTTACTCATGTCACTTGCAATTCCTTCATCAAGGTCATTTCTGTAAATTATGAACAACAATGGGCCCAAAACTGATCCTTGTGGAACGCCACTGGTGACAAATCCCCATTCAGATTTGACCCCATTAATGGAAACTCTCTGCTTTCTATTGGTAAGCCATGCCTCTATCCATGCTAGAACTTTACCTCCTATACCATGAGCTGCCACCTTTCTTAAGAGTCTCTTGTGAGGTACTCTATCGAAGGCCTTACTGAAATCCAAGTAAACTATATCATATTCTTTATCACTGTCTACTGCCTCAAATGTTTTATTGAAAAACGTCAGTAAATTTGTCAGGCAGGAACGACCTCTCGTAAACCCATGCTGAGATTCATTAATCAAATTATGTTCTTCAAGGTGACTTCTGATAATATCAGCTATAATTGATTCTAATAATTTGCCTACTATAGACGTGAGGCTTATTGGACGGTAATTTGATGGAATGGACTTATCCCCTGATTTGAATATAGGAACTACATTAGCTATCTTCCACATCTCTGGCACAACACCAGTTAGGATGGACGTATTAAACACATTCGTTAATGGCTGACTAAGTTCCATTTTGAAAGTAATCATGTAGTAATCATGAAAGTAATCATGTAGGCCTACATGCAAGTAATCATGTAGGCCTACATGCTAGTAATCATGGTGTTGGGGCTGTGTAAGGTTCTCAGAAAAACTTGACCACTGCGACTATAACCGAGTAAATAAATTATTCCCGCAGATTCTCCGCTAACTCACTGGTTCTTCTTCACTCCGCTTCACTCTTGCCTAGTGTTTAATGGACGGAGGGTCGAGCCTCCACCACTCTGCGCCGAATAACCCACACGGGTTTAGTGTCTTCAAGCACTTCAATAAGCAAGTCTTTCCTCATCCTACCCTGGTCTCACCTTACCTTACACACACTCTTTAAGTGTTCTTTCTCACCCTCACAGACCCATTCTTCCTCTCACAGCCCCATTCTCCTCATCATATACCCATTCTCCCCATCACATACCTATTCTCCCCTTCACAGGCCCGTTCTTCCTGTCATAGACCCATTCTCTCCCTTACCCCCACATTTCCGACCCTTTTTCTCTAACCTTCGTCTCCAACCCGTCTTCTCTCCAACTCCCCCATCATGTTCTCTCTCCTCTGCTTCACCTATTCTCTCCCTCGACCTTTCACCCATTATTCCCAACCCCTCTTGCCTCACCCATTATTTTTTATTGACCCGATCTGTGATGATAGAGATATTCTTGTACAAATTCCATTTCTCCTGAGTAGGCTTTCTTGAGAGCTGGCACCTCCAGCTCTGCTGCAACGAAACCTTTGAAATTCTCGTAGCTGATAAACCTTTAATCACTGGAGGAATTCTCAACTTTTCCTCCATCATTAACCCCCTCCCCTTGATGTATTTCTCCATTTACCCCCTTACTTCCATATAAAAAAAATTATCGCCATCATAAAGGGACAAAAAAAACAAGGTCAGAAAAAGTATATTATTCAGGTTTTTCACAAAAATAGCAATATACATTTATCGATTGGCATGTATTTTTTACCCCAAGGGGTAAATTTACCCATTAACACAACAGTCTTAATGATTCATCCTGTGTGTTGGAATATGACGGAAAAAAATAGCTGGCTTTTGTTAATGCTGTTTAACTATATGGGCAGGGAAACATAGCTAATGTTTGTTCCCACTATGTAACTATTATATAGAATAAAGTAGCTAAATAAAAAGGAATTTCTTCACAGTAATAAAAATTTGAGTGAGTGAAATTTTCTGTTTAGCTTTTTTTTTTTTAATAATGGAATTAGAGGTTTGCTTGTGTTGTCTTAAAAGGGGAAAAGAGTTGCCGTGTTACTTAAAAGGGCTCTTGATCCATCTTGATCCAAGAAAGTTAAACAACTCGGCCTCTTACCCTCCCCCCTTGTACACATACCTGTGTTATGACTGACCTGCCTTGTACATTCCCTCACCCCTACCCCTCACACATTCTGTCACCCCTACCCCTCACACATTCCCTCACCCCTACCCCTCACACATTCTGTCACCCCTATCCCTCACACATTCTGTCACCCCTATCCCTCACACATTCTCTCACCCCTACCCCTCACACATTCTCTCACCCCTACCCCTCACACATTCTCTCACGCCTACCCCTCACACATTCTCTCACCCCTACCCCTCACACATTCTCTCACCCTATCCTCACATTCTCTCACCCCTACCCTCACATTCTCTCACCCCTACCCTCACACATTCTCTCACCTTAACCCTCATGCATCTCACCCTACCCCTCACATCTTCTCACCCTACCACTCACATCCTCTCACCCCTACCCCTCACATATTCTCACCCCTATACCTCACATTCTCTCACCCTACCCCTCACACATCTTCTCACCCCTATCCCTCACACATCCTCTCACCCTCTGCCTGACACCTTATGCAGTACACAATGTACTGGCTGTAGTAACATAACTCCCTTTAGCCTGGGAAGCCTAGTGTGTCCACCATAACCCCCTCCACACCACACCTCCACACCACACCTCCACACCACACCTCCACACCACACTCCACACCACACCTCCACCACACCTCCACACACACCTCCACACCACACCTCCACACCACACCTCCACACCACACCTCCACACAACACCTCCACACCACACCTCCACACAACACCTCCACACCACACCTCCACACAACACCTCCACACCACACTACCACATCACAACTCTACACCACACCTCACACCACACCACACCATATTTCACACTACAACTTCACGCAACACGTCCACACCACACCACACTACCACATCACAATTCCACACCACACCTCCACACACATCTCACACCCCAAACCACACCACACAACAACTTCACTCAACACTTCCACACAACTCCTCCATATTATACTTCCACACAACACCTCCATATTATACTTCCACACAACACTTCCTCCCCATACCTCCACATTAAATCTCCACACCACACCGCCAACCTACACCTCCACACCACGCCTCCTCAACACCACATTACACCTCCACACCACACCTCCACACCATACCTCCACTCCACACCTCCACATTAAACCTCCATACCAAACCTCCACAAAACAACTCCACACCACACCACAACACACCTCAACACCCCACCTTCACACTGCACCTCCACACCACACCTCCACAGCACACATTCACACTACACCTCTACACTACACGACACCTCCACACTTGCAGAAAAGTAACACAGCCTCACTGTACCACTTCGATGTTCCTGTTTTAAACACACACGTCTTCACGTTCCCGGTATATAAAATGCAATACACAAAGATAATATGATATATCAAATTAGCTATTGAGAAATATTGCAAGCAAGTGAAGGTGACTACCCATGTCATACTGCGTCTGGGGAATGGAAGGTAATGGAGTTTGAGGAGTCTACCTGGAGGGTATTCCGGGGATCAACGCCCCTGCGGCCCGATCCATGACCAGGCCTCTTGGTGGATCAGGGCCTGATCAACGAGGCTGTTACTGCTGGGCGCACGTAGTCCAACGTACGAACCACAGCCTGTCTGATCCAGCACTGACTTTAGGTATCTGTCCAGCTCCCTCTTGAAGACAACCAGGGGTCTATTGTTAATTCCCCTTATGGCTGGTGGGAGGCTGTTGAACAGTCTTGGGCCCCGGACACTTATTGTGTTTTCTCTTAGTGTACTAATGGCGCCCCTACTTTTCACTGGGGTTATGTTGCATCGCCTGCCAAGTCTTTTGTTTTCGTAGGGTGTGATTTTTGTGTGCAGATTAGGGACCAGTCCCTCCATGATCTTCCAGGTGTATATTATGATGTATCTCTCTCGCCTGCACTCCAGTGAGTGCAAGTCGAGAAGGGTACTAATAATTCCTTGGATCAAGAGCTCTTCTTCAGCATCAAGGATCCTTCACTGAAGGAAGGACAGTCATCAGAAACTGGAAATTATGGTGTTATCCAAGAGATTAATGAAGCAGTTACTACAGTCACAACAACTGATACCCTCGGTAAAGTCACCCAGCTCCGGCTGACTGAAGAAGCCTACTGTGTAGGTGAACCGTTTCGGAATAAAGATACCTACCTATTGCACATGTGTCTTTCTTAGATATGGTAGTAGTAATGATATAGAATGCCAAGGTATGCTGACCTTGTGTGTAAGGAGCAGAGTAAGGCGAAGCGTCAAGTGGTACTAACCTATTTGTGGTTGCAGGGGTCGATTCACAGCTCCTGGCCCGGCCTCTTCGCTGTGTTAAATTAAAACCATGGGTAGTCTTAATAAGAGGCTGGACTAGTGTATCATGAAGACCTGTACCAGTGGACCTTCCTCACTGCTTCTTCACACTTGTGTCGTCATCAACTCGTGATTTGGGACGACACCAATTTTTTGCAGAAAACGATGACGATACTCAGTTTTAAGCCTATACAGATACCAATAGTTTTTAAATATTTTTTATTTATTTTTTAATTATAACTAAAAAAAATTATCTTTCAGTTCACAGCAGGATTCGAACCTGCAAACTCGGCATCAGAATATACAGTACTTTATCCACAACTCCAGACTCTGGAGTCTGACACTGTGGATAAAGTACTGTGTACTCTGGTGCCGAGTTTGCAGGTTCGAATCCTGTGTGGACTGAGAAATAATGTTTGTAAATAATTTCGCCTGTTTGCGAATTGTTAAGCATATGATAACCTTGTTTACTATATAAGGGAATGTTTATTCTTCAATAGATATTAAATAACCCAGGAGAAGGTTCAATATTAAATTACTTAATTTCTCTGATATGAAAATGTCATTACTAATTACAGGCATCAACGAAATACACCTCATGCTGCCTGAAATACACCTCATGCTGCCTGAAATGCACCGCATGCTGCCTGAAATACACTGCATGCTGCCTGAAATACACTGCATGCTGCCTGAAATACACCGCATGTTGCCTGAAATACACTGCATGCTGCCTGAAATACACTGCATGCTGCCTGAAATACACGCATGCTGCCTGAAATCACTGATGCTGCCTGAAAACACTGCATGCTGCCTGAAATACACTGCATGCTGCCTGAAATACACTGCATGCTGCCTGAAATACACTGCATGCTGCCTGAAATACACGCATGCTGCCTGAAATACACTGCATGCTGCCTGAAATACACTGCATGCTGCCTGAAATACACTGCATGCTGCCTGAAATACACCGCATGCTGCCTGAAATGCACTGCATGCTGCCTGAAATACACCGCATGCTGCCTGAAATACACTGCATGCTGCCTGAAATACACGCATGTTGCCTGAAATACACTGCATGCTGCCTGAAATACACCGCATGCTGCCTGAAATGCACTGCATGCTGCCTGAAATACACCATGCTGCCTGAAATACACTGCATGCTGCCTGAAATACACTGCATGCTGCCTGAAATACACTGCATGCTGCCTGAAATACACTGCTGGCTGAATACCAGTGCCTAACAACACCTCTTATTAGTGCCAGGAATACACATGCTCCGTAAATACGCAGTGCCTAAATACACTCATGCTGCCTGAAATACACTGCATGCTGCCTGAAATACACTGCATGCTGCCTGAAATACACTGCATGCTGCCTGAAATACACTGCATGCTGCCTGAAATACACTGCATGCTGCCTGAAATACACTGCATGCTGCCTGAAATACACTGCATGCTGCCTGAAATACACTACATGCTGCCTGAAATACCTGCATGTCCTGAAATACACTGCAGTACCTGCCTAAAACACCCATTTGCCTGGGAATACACTGCATGCTACCTGAAATACACTGCAACTGCTGCCTGAAATACACTGCATACTGCCTGAAATACACTGCATGCTGCCTGAAATACACTGCATGCTGCCTGAAATGCACTGCATGCTGCCTGAAATGCACCGCCTGCTGCCTGAAATGCACCGCCTGCTGCCTGAAATGCACCGCCTGCTGCCTGAAATGCACCGCCTGCTGCCTGAAATGACACGCTGCTGCCTGAAATCACGCTGCTGCCTGAAATGCACCGCCTGCTGCCTGAAATGCACCGCCTGCTGCCTGAAACGCCAAGGCTGGGGGACTAATTACTCATCTTCCACTGTCTTCTGTGTATGGTTCTACAGTCTTCACATTATGTCCTTGTATTGTATTGATAAAGTCACTAGATGGGCGAAACGTCTACAAAGTAAAGATACCCAGTTGTTGGACGTGTGTCTAATTCTTCTTCTTCAGTAGCATACAGAGATCACTAAATATGAAGAGAGAGCAGAAACAGTGAAGAGGTAGAGATGATGTGATCAGATCAACAGCCTTCAATAAGTCCCTTCAACTGTATTCCTTGATTTTATTTCCTCCATTCTTCCATTGTGTTGCAATTGAAATTTGTCCTCGTTGAACATCATATTGTCGTCAGTGGCCCACTGGAGGTTCGCTGTGTCTTCAGTCGATGTCATTTTCATATAGATTCTAGTATCGTCTGCAAAGTATGATGCAGTGCTATGAGTTATGTCCGTGTCTATGTCAGGAACGACAATGAGGAAGAGTGGGGAGAGTTCTGTGCCTCGGGGGACAAAACTTTTCACTGTAGCAGCCCATGATTTCACTCCATTTGGGTTCTATTTTTGGTTATAAGTCTGTTTCGCATGTTTGTTAAGTCACCCCGACAGATAACTGCACGATAGTTTTTATGCTGCCATCATCACTATCACCCACCATCATGACTATCATCATCATTACCACCTTTACCATCACCATGACTATCACCCACCACCATGATTATCACCCACCATCATGACTATCACCATCATTCTCACCATTACCATCACCCACCACCACCATGACTATCACCAGCATCCCACATTTACCATCACCGCCGCCCGCTGGAAGTCTCCACCCGGACGCAGGTACACAGTAAGCAAGGCACGAGCACGCATACCTCTGAGACACACAAAAGGTAGGCCCCGCCCACGCCCTGGGGATCAAACAGAGCACACGGGAGTGTGAGGGGCGGTGAGTGGTGACAGCTGGTCAACACGGCGGACAGAGAAGGCACACACCGGGGCCCACCCACCCACCCATGAGCCTCCAACACTCACACACACAATGGTCTCTATCTGCCACACCACGACCTGCCTCTTCCCACTCACACACTCACGAACATTTGCCACGACTTGTCTCTTTTCCCTCTTCACACACGCACGAACATTTGCCACTTGTCTCTACGCTGTTTCATGTACGATTTAATGATTTTTCTAAACATATACATATACATAGGCTTATGCTGATGACATCATTATTCACACATTTTATCTAAAGAAAATGAGTGCCCTTCTTAATGACATTCGAACAATGTAATCGACCAGGATTAGTTATATGTTCATCTAAGATTAAGATATTGACAAGCAAACGGCTTGCCCCACCCATTTGTTTGCAGGGTAAACTCATCAGCTACGTTAAATCTTACAGGTATCTTGGTGTAGACATTCCCTTCAGTACATCAGCCACACCAGAACTAAATCAGATTTTAAAAGATAGGCTAAATGCTCTCAGAACTGTTGCTGGCTCCAGTCCCAACTATGATGCCAATGCAAGAATAGTTAATATTAGAACCTTAATTGATTATGCTACACCTATATTAACATAAGCTAAAGAAAAAAATATATCGGCCCTCGGAACCAATACAAAATGAAACCCTCAGAATTATTCTTGGCTGTTATAAAACTACCAAGATTCTTTATATGAGAAGGAATCTTAGTGTTCCTAGTGTCAGTGCTAGGATAATTGAACTTAATAGAATTGTGGAATTTTTTTACATAATTTTCTTAAATGTGGAACATATAAATGAATAATATACTAATTGCATATTAAAATGTGATGCTATTTCGACCCTTCAAGAAATTTTAAGTGAAGGGGGATGTGGAACAGCCGGGAGAGGGACGCGGACAGAGGAGACGCCATAATGAATTTAATGTGTGAACACTGGACTGAATTGCGCAATGTAATCATGCGTTCTCGAAGGTCAGTTGGTGTATATTGGCCTCGATCCGTAATTTAGAAATTGTTGACACGTTCCTGCTGAAGAATTGGGATAAATAGTGCAGAAAACCCTTACAATTTGGCAACAAGGATGGAAAAATAAAGGACTCCAATCCTTCCCAGCAACACACTTTAGCTAATGCTTACCCATAATGTACAGTAGTTTTTGCATTGGCCATCATAAATTCTAGCTGTAGTGGTAGCGTTAGGGTGTGTTTCCAAAAAAAAATAATAATTATTGTCCAGTAATTAAATGGTAAGTGGTAATACGAATTTCTTTTCTAATAACACTATTTTAATTTATGTACAATAATTATATTCTGTATACCCAGCAAGCCTAATCATATACAGTCCACACAACTTTAATTTACTAGAGTAGCTGGTTTTAATATTGTAATTATTAATTTAATGTTAGATCTAGCTTTTTGTGGGAGTGAGAGGGAGTGGGCATCGAGGGAATGACAGTTTGGCGACCTACTGTGACTAAGTCCCACTTAAGTCACCCTGTAAACCTCCTGCAGGTAATTTCTCACATGATTAATTTTAAGCCATTGGTCCTAACAAACTCGGATATGTAATCAGTGAGAATTTAATTTAATTTAAATATTTGATTGAAAGAAATGGATTGTTGGGTTCACATACAATTGAAAATAAGTTAATTAATTAATAGTGTTTGTGTGGCGGATTATAGTTGCCACAATTAATTGAATTTGCATGCCCAGTGGGGCTGGAATTGTATTTCTTATACATTTGTAATACGTATTAATGAATGTGTGTAATTATTACATAAATTAATTGCTAAGCCCAATGAAGCTAGGATTGTATTGCTATAATTGTTAATTTGCTAAGCCCAGTTAGGGCTAGGAATGATAATTGTCTTCTTTTCGATTATAATAATTATAATTATTTTGCTAAGCCAGGAAATATTTGGCTTATAATAGTAATTATAATTAATTTGCTAAGCCAGGAAATATTTGGCTAGGATATTTGGTGCATATTGTAATAATTTGTATCCAGTCTCATTGTATAATCTGTACAGCCAGTGTTCATTAAGGAGCCATGGATGAAGGTAATGTAATTAATGCAGATAATAAATCCATGGGAATTAAGGCTATAAAGGCCTCATTAAATGCAAAAAAGGTCATGTGACCAGAGCTTATAATAAATGCCTGGAAGTGGTGGCAGAAGAAACTGTGAATAGGGTTAACTTAGAATTATATTTGGAATCATTAGAAAATAGTTATGTGTCATATAAATTGTATTATGTAGAATATGATGGAGATCTGCTGGTGAATTGTGTAGATGATAATGAGAGGGAATTATTAATTAATTAATATTATGAACTGGAAGAGAAAATACTATCATTTAAAAGTGAGGTATTAAACAAATTAAAATGTGTAAATACTGCAGTTGAGCAATCTAGTAATGTAAATGCCAGATCTTTGCCCAAACTCCCAGAGTTATGTCTACCAATATTTAGTCCAGGAGACAGATGGGAGGAATTCTGGTCAGTATTTAAGGCTGCTGTACATGTGAGGAATGACCTAGCAGATGTCACAAAATTATTTTATCTCAAAGGGCAGGTCAGAAGCGATGCTTATGCCCTGATTTAAGGATTTCAAAATATAGACTCTAGTTACATGGAGGCAGTTGACTTGTTAGAGGTGACCTATGGTAATAGGGAGCAAAGTAGGTTAGACCTAATAAATATTGTGATTAATTTAAGAACTCTAAAACACAATTACCATAATTTGTAACAATATAGAGTCAAATTAGAAAGCACTCTTAAGTCCTGCAAGACTCCACGCAGACATCAACCAAATCTTTAAATGGGCTGCAGAAAACAATATGAAGTTCAATGATGAGAAATTTCAATTACTCCGATATGGAAAACGTGAGGAAATTAAAATTTCATCGGAGTATAAAACAAATTCCAACCACACAATAGAGCGAAAAACTAATGTCAAAGACCTGGGAGTGATCATGTCAGAGGATCTCACCTTCAAGGACCATAACACCGTAGCAATCGCATCTGCTAGAAAAATGACAGGATGGATAATGAGACCCTTCAAAACCAGGGATGCCAAGCCCATGATGACACTCTTCAGGTCGCTTGTTCTATCTAGGCTGGAATATTGCTGCACACTAACTGCACCTTTCAAGGCAGGTGAAATTGCTGACCTAGAAAATGTGCAGAGAACCTTCACGGCACGCATAACTGCAATAAACCACCTCAATTACTGGTAACGCTTGAAGTTCCTAAACCTGTACTCCCTGGAACGCAGGCGGGAGAGATACATTATTATATATCTTGCAAACGAAAATCACTCCCTACGAAAGCAAAAGACTCGGCAGACGATGTAACATCCCCCAATGAAAAGCAGGGGTGCCACTAGCACGTTAAGAAACAACACAATAAGTGTTAGGGGCCTAACGTTGGACTGCGTGCGGCCAGCAGTAACAGCCTGGTTGATCAGGCCCTGATCCACCATGAGGCCTGGTCACAGACCGGGCTGCGGGGGCGTTGACCTCCGGAACTCTCTCCAGGTAAACTCCAGGTAATAGGTTTGATTTAGGTGAATCAGACTGGATATTAAGTGCTGTCTTACAGAATAAACTGAGCTGCAAGACTATATAGAGTGGTTGTCTAATAAATATTATAAAGGTTATTTTTCTCTGGAGGAAATAAGATGAGATCTACAAGAATTAATCGTTCAGTTACAGATTATGATGCATCTGTCAGGTCTCACAAATGGAAAAAAATATCCTAATGTTAATAATCCTTATAATTTATCCCATAAAGAGGATTGCATAGGCACATATCAAGTGGCAGGAACCAAACATAAAGGTTCTTCACATTAAATTAAGAGGAATAAGTACCTTAATAAGAGTGGCCTAGTTAATAATGGGCAAGTCAAGCAAAAGAGGGATTGTCTTTTTTGCTTTTTTGCTTTCTCCAAGAACTGCAAAGCTTATGATTCTTGGGAAGTTAAGGTGGAAAGATTAGAAGAACTTGACAGATGTATCAGATGTTTAGGCAGTCATAATATAAAGGATTGTTATGCCAAACTGAATAATTGTTATCAATGCCACAAAGGAAGGCATCATGTAGTAATGTGTAAGAGTTTATATAATGATAATAATGAAATAATAATGCAGGAAATAATTCAGGTAATACCCTGTAAACCTCGTGCAGGTAATTTCCCACGAGAATATTAAGAAATTAACTAGATTTTGCCACCGTAAATCTTGTTAAAATACTAGACGCAAGTATTAATTTTAGGCTGTGTGACTGCCAATTTGCCATATTTTGCTAAATTTATTAAAGTGGAGTTTATAAACAAATCAAAATATTTTTTCTTACAAGATTGTGGAAATTTTAAATAGAATGTTAATTAGAAAAGTTAACTGAAAAAATAGTTGTTTTATGGCGTTTTAAAGTTTAACGAGGGAAAACGTTACTATTTTTCAGAACGTTCTCAGCAACATTTCGTTTGCTTTCTCACAAATTTTCGTCTAATACTCGATAACGTTTTATTCGATTGGTTTCAAACTTTCAACGCTTGTGTATTGTATTTTAGGTAAGATTCATGGGACTATTTTCATGCGTGGTGCCCCATGCACAATGCTACATAGGCCATTCCCAGATTTTTGTTTCTGTCTGATAGGTGAAGACAGGCGCCTCTGATCCACTTCAAAATTTCAGCACCGATGTATCCTGCTAAGAAGACTCTGCCATATTTAAAGAAGTATGTAGATGCCCTTTTGCCACTTTTAATCTTGAAATGATATAGTATTATTTTACCTTATTGCATTAGTTTGCCTTGATGCTCATGAAGGGTCTTGATTGCATCCCACAGACGCTGCATGACCCCCTCTGGTCTGCACTTCTAATTAAAATACAACAATTGTGAACGGCATCAGTCTTCAGTGGCTGACACATCATATGAAAAAAAATGATTGTTTGATGGGTTTAGGCTGTGTAGGCACAAATATTTTGCATTCTGTGCAATAATTGGAAAATGCAATTTTGTTCTGCTTTAAACTTTTATTGTTGATGTTTTCCTCTGAGGAAACAATCTATTGATGTTAGTTTGGTAAGTTATTTCGTGTCAATTGTATTAATTAAATTAGTTTCTGTGAAATAATTGGAGAATGTTTCTTCTGACCAAAAATAAGTCAAAGTGTTTGACTTTATTTTGTTATACTAAGTTAAATCAACATATTGTTCTTATATGTGGCTATAATATTTATGTGCCCTCAAGACCCTGGTTACACGGGACACGGGAGAGGCAATTATAACAGGAGACCTGGACGTCCACATCACAGCTGGCCGGTTACATAAGACTTGCTTAAGATATTGTTTTTTTCAGTCTGTTTAATAAGTTTGAATTAGATATTGGGCAGTGTAATATCCTAATTTACTATTTTATTAAGGAAATTTGATATTAGCTTCTTAAGGATGACTTGTTAATGCCTCTTCTGATTCACTTCAGCTCATCACTAATATTTAACTGCACTGTCAACTTATGCCGCACTCTGCACTGTTCCAGTCACGAGCACTGAGGGACGGGGGGCTAGGGTTGTAGAATACGGGGATACAGTTATCGAATCGCTCAGCGACCGAAATATTTTTAAAATCAAGAGCTAAGCCCCTATGGGTCACACAACACATAGTTTTACCAGTGCATATTACTGACAGCGGTAATCTAGCCGAGGGAGTACACGGGAGAGGCAGATAACACGAGACCTAAGAGTCCACACCACAGCTATCCGCTGAGGGATACCAGCTACGGTCTACCAAACACTCATTCTCCATAGATAGCTGAGATTAGGCTAGCATAGCAGTAGGCTCTCTTCCTACTCTCCACTCACTCCGGCCAATATGACGGCTAGGAAAGACTAATCCATTGTGCATGAATAGTTACAAGGAAAGTGGAAGCAGAATTTGCTGCTGCGAGTACCACAACCATCACCACTCCCTCTACTACCACAACCATCACCACTCCCTCTACTACCACAACCATCACCACTCCCTCTACTACCACAACCATCACCACTCCCTCTACTACCACAATTATCACCACTCCCTCTACTACCACAACCATCACCACTCCCTCTACTACCACAATTATCACCACTCCCTCTACTACCACAACCATCACCACTCCCTCTACTACCACAACCATCACCACTCCCTCTACTACCACAACCATCACCACTCCCTCTACTACCACAACCATCACCACTCCCTCTACTACCACAACCATCACCACTCCCTCTACTACCACAACCATCACCACTCCCTCTACTACCACAACCATCACCACTCCCTCTACTACCACAACCATCACCACTCCCTCTACTACCACAACCATCACCACTCCCTCTACTACCACAACCATCACCACTCCCTCTACTACCACAACCATCACCACTCCCTCTACTACCACAACCATCACCACTCCCTCTACTACCACAACCATCACCACTCCCTCTACTACCACAACCATCACCACTCCCTCTACTACCACAACCATCACCACTCCCTCTACTACCACAACCATCACCACTCCCTCTACTACCACAACCATCACCACTCCCTCTACTACCACAACCATCACCACTCCCTCTACTACCACAACCATCACCACTCCCTCTACTACCACAACCATCACCACTCCCTCTACTACCACAACCATCACCACTCCCTCTACTACCACAACCATCACCACTCCCTCTACTACCACAACCATCACCACTCCCTCTACTACCACAACCATCACCACTCCCCTACTACCACAACCATCACCACTCCTCTACTACCACAACCATCACCACTCCCTCTACTACCACAACCATCACCACTCCCTCTACTACCACAACCATCACCACTCCTCTACTACCACAACCATCACCACTCTCACTACCACAACCATCCCCCCTCTACTACCACAACCATCACCACTCCCTCTACTAACACAACCATCACCACTCCCTCTACTACTGATGTTATTAAGCTCTGGGTGGCTCAGTGACAGCTTATAAACTTTATGTTGTTCCTGAACTGATAGTCTTTACGTATTTCCTGAGCAGATAGATTTTATACACTTCCTGAGCTGATGAAACTCATGTGGTTCCTAAGGTAACATCTAAATTACGTTGAGCACAGTCGGTCCCTTCACATATCTTTATTAGTGGCTGCTCTCAAAATAACGAGGGAAATACAAGCCGAATACAACAGAAGATGGCAGCGGAAAGACCTGCGCAGACATCAGTGATGGCTGAGTAAACGCTCACTGGAGTTAACTCCCCGACGCAGGAAATGTGAAGCTGGAAGGCGAGGAGAGGAAGGAAAGGCGTCTAATGGCAGCCCAGCACATCCATTTTCATCAGTCCAACCACAGTGATTTTCCCCGTGATGGTGTCTCCTGGACGCCCCACCATAACCTCCCTCCCCTCCCTTCACCTCACCAATTCCCCCCCACCCCCATTTTCACGCCCCATGCCCCATCAGCGCCTTTCAAATGCAATTTGAAATCAAGGGACAAATTTCTTGTTGAAAAATCATTTCAATTTCCAGACAAACTTTATTTTATTGCCTCATGAATTACATTGATTTCTATAGAGATATAAAACTAATTTATGAAAGGTTTTAAACTTTCGAAAATACATATTCTTTTCACGTTTGTTTGTGAACAATGACATTAATATAGAATAAAAATGTTTAACTGCATTATTAGTGCAGATTTTGTTATATATATATATATATATATATATATATATATATATATATATATATATATATATATATATATATATATATATATATATATATCATACTAATGTATGAGAGTGGCAAAGGTGCATGGGACCTAGTAGGCACCACTCACATTATTAGGTGGTATGTTTTTAATCAATCTCTGTTTTACTGTCCCAGTATTTTTGTAAGTCAGATTTATATTGAGATTTTTTAGTGTCTCACGCAGGCAGACCAAATTGTCATTGTATAGCAAGACCAATACATTTTTCCTGTCAGGCGTTTCCTTAGGTTCAGACCTGTAGAAAGTCTTCCGGGCTGACAGATGGGCCTTCTCAACAAAATCCCTGGGGTATCTCAGTTTTGTGGCTATGTTAAATATCTTGCTGATTTAATCTTCTAAATACTCAGGACTTCAGATATGCAAAGCTCTCAGGAACATTGTAAGGAAAACACAGCTCCTGATGACGCACTGAAAAGTGTGAAAGTACTTGAGCTAAAGAATTCCACCACCCTGGCTTGTCTTGCACTGGTAAGATCGACTGTCTGCGATTGTTTTGAGAAGGCCCATCTGTCAGCTCGGAAGACTTTCTACAGGTCTGAACCTAAGGAAACGACTGACAGGAAAAATGTATTGGTCTTGCCATACAATGACAATTTGGTCTGCCTGCGTGAGACACTAAAAAAACTCAATATAAATCTGACTTACAAAAATACTGGGACAGTGAAACAGAGATTGATTAAAAACATACCACCTAATAATGTGAGTGGTGCCTACTAGGTCCCATGCACCCTTTGCCCACTCTCATACATTAGAGTATCCCAATACCAGTACTTAATCAGGACAGGCTAGGTGTCGAATGTGATTTTTAATCATGTCAGCTCTTGCAATCACCCACCAGAGTGGCCTGTCACCCAGATAATTGTACCCAACGGTTCCATCATGGAATGAAACATAACTGAGTCCTCACTCTTGAAACATGATAGGAATGCCGTATAAAACTCAAATTATGGGCTGTACAAACTCGATAGGTATTTAAACAACAATGTTATACAAAAACACAAGATTCATCCTTATGCCAGGGAGTTTCGTAAAGTTTCGGTTATGTTCGACCTGAGTCTGCAAACTGAACATCATGGTACGCCCGTCGTGAACGTCGATATAATATATAACATCTTGTTAAGTCCGTCGCGAAAGTCGATATTTAATATGTTAGGTCTGGCGTGACCGTCGGTATAACCCACTCAGCTACTACTGCAACCTGAGTGATATACCATCAGTAGTAAGGAAGTAGTCATGGTGGTTCATTTAGGTCTGGGTGCACATGTGTGATCATCCTAGCATAGCACCGTCTAGGTACAGCGGTACATGGTGTTAAAAAGAAAATCAATAATTGCCTAGTTATTATAAGAAAGAAAAGCCTGAAGAGTTAGTTAGTTCAGACTCTCAGGTAAGGACCCACCAGGGGCGAGGGGGAAGTGGGGACAGAAGAAGAATAGCCGGTGAGAGGAAGAGCTGAAGTAGAAGAGAAAGAGTCAGGACTAAACCCAACAGTCTAACTACTTATCACTATTTGCCTGAAGAGGAGAATTCACACAGGCATATTAATTGACACTGAGATTATTTCCTGAACATTCTAGAACGTTGTACTACCGGTTAACAAAATGAGGGATTTATTACTTCTATTTAATAATAATAATAATAATAATAATAATAATAATAATAATAATAATAATAATAATAATAATAATAATAGTTTATTGTGACATGATACAAAGATGTACAAGGAGTTATAATAATGGGGTGTACATGCCAAAAGCCCCTTGTATGCAGAGCATTATTGGCAAACTAAAAATTAACTTACACTTAATTATTCTATAATAGACTAAATGGTAAAAATTATAGTAAACAATTTACAATATAAGTATAATTGAGTATTTAATTTGAACATAACAATTTTGAAACATAATAGTTTTACAATTTTGAAGCATTACAGTTTTATAATATATCAACATAATAATTTATTATTTGTAATAATGCAATTTATTAAATCAGATCAAACAAATCAAATCAATTATTTGTGTTGCAATAACAGTTTGTATGGTTATTAGATGAGTTACAAGAGTACATGAGAATGGATTTCTTCATTTGGTAATGCTGTAGGAACAAAGTTAGATTAGGTTGCATTAATTATAACAGGTTTATACGTTTATGAGATATAAGTTTCAACATTTGCACTAGATTATTTTTGAGAAATTATTGTTCTTTGAGCAATTATGTAAGGGGTTTTGAGGCAAGGGGAGTAACACAGTGAATAATGGTATTTTGAGGCAGTGGAAAGTGATTTATTAACTTTGTAGGAAATGTTAAGTATTGTGTATTTAGTTTTGGGTGAGTAGGTGGTTTTTCAGCAGAGTTTTGAATTGATGTACAGACAGGGTTTCTTTGGTAATCACAGGTAATGAATTCCAAATTTTTGGGCCTTTAAGAACATAAGAACATAAGAAAGGAGGAACACTGCAGCAGGCCTGTTGGCCCATACTAGGCAGGTCCTTCACATTACATCCCACTAACAAGATATTTGTTCAACTCAATCTTAAATGCTACCCAAGAAATGAGCTTTGATAATTCTATTTACTCATGTGCAATTCCCACTCAAATCCAACCCCTCTCACTCATGAATTTATCCAACCTAAATTTGAAACTACCCAAGGTCCTAGCTTCAATAACCCTACTAGGCAGACTGTTCCACTCATCAACTACCCCATTTCCAAACCAATACTCTCCTACATCCTTTCCAAATCCAACCTGAATCCTCTATTGCGGGCTCCCTCCTGGAGAGACTCCCAAGACCCCATTCATGTGCATTGAGTTTTTGCATAGTGTGAGATGGACACGGGGAACATTGAGTCTTGTGTTATGCTCATGTGTCCTGTTAAGGTTGGTAAGGAGAAGTTTGAGTGGTGGGTTAATATTTGAGTTTAGTGTTCTATGTATGTAATAGGCACAGTAAAAAGTATGGATGTCTTGTACGGTGAGTAAGTTTAGACTTTTGAATATTGGTGGAGTATGTTGTCTGGAGTGTGAATTTGTTTTCATTCTGACTGCAGCCTTTTGTTGTGTTATTAATGGTCTGAGATGATTTATTGTTGTTGAGCCCCATGCGCAGATTCCATAGGTGAGATAGGGGTAAATAAGTGAGTGATACAGGGTAAGGAGAGCTGGTTGTGGAACTTAGTACCTTATCTTGGATAGTATTCCTACGGTCTTGGAGACTTTCTTGGAAATTTGTTGTATATGAGTCTGAAATTTGAGGCCACTGTTAAGGTGGATTCCTAAGATCCGGTTATCATTATGTCAAGTGGAACATTTATAGCTCTGTTCCCAAACTGAATAAAATAGGTTTTATCAATATTGAGAGTAAGCTTATTAGTTATCATCCAGGTAGATATTTTCTGTAATTCAGCATTTACAGTGTTGGCTAGTATGACTGTGCATGGGTGAGAGAAGACGTATGTAGTGTCATCTGCAAATAGTATGGGTTTGAGCAGTTGAGATGCATTTGGTAGGTCGTTTATGTAAATGAGAAAGAGAAGTGGGCCAAGAACACTTACCTGCGGGACACCAACTGTAATTGTTTGTGTGGAAGAGTTAGCTCCATTTGTGTACACATATTGGCTTCTGTCGCTAAGGTATGACTAGGTAGTTGAGGGAGTGCCCTCTTATACCATAGTGTGATAATTTTATGTGTAACAGATCATGGTCAACTGTATCAAAAGCTTTACGTAAATCAATGAAGATTCCCAGTGGGATTTCTTTTTTTTCGAGAGCGGTGTATATTATTTCTAGCATGTGTACAATAGCATCATTTGTGTTTTTATTATGCCTGAAACCAAACTGACAGGGGTTAAGTATGTTGTGGGAGATGAGGTAGGAACAGATCTGCCTATGAATTATTTTTTCAAAGATTTTGGAGAGAAAATGTGCACACACATACTTATGCATATATACATACAAACAGGGAGCGAATAAAATCTCGCAGGAGTAGTGAAGATCTAGAGGGAAAGTGTGAAGGAACTGAGTGAGGTTGTAGATAATATGGAACTTGATAAAGCATCTGAAACAGGTGGGAATAAAGCTAACATGGAGATACAGTTTTGGAGTGGTTTGGTTACTTGTTTAAAACATGCAGGGAAGATACCTAAGTATTAGCAGAGAGCGTCCATAGTTTCTTCGTATAGGAGGCAAAGGAAAACGTAAATATTTTAGGAGAAATGGTCTCTTCTCTATATCGAGTATTGTGTCAGGTAGAATTATTTTCTAAAGAAAAGTTAAGACAAAATTAGACTGCAAAGAAGAACTTTGGAATGGAAGATGACTAGACCAAGTGCTGACATTAAAACTTATAAGTGAACAATGCTTAGAAGAAGGTACAGAACTGGTTAGGTCAAGGCATAAGATGGAGTGGGTTGGTGAGCAATGTAGCAGTAGTTCCAAATATATGGCATATGAGGTAGGCTATTGAAAAATGGTAAAGAGGAGAGTTGGCCTCAGAGCAGCATATCTAGTAGGCCTTAGACAACGGGGAGTAACGTCGCCATGGCTGTTTAATACATTTAAAGCTGGGATTGTAAAAGAAGTAAATACTAGAAATTTGGGGAGAGGTGAGGGCTTAGAAGAGTGTGAATCTGAGAGTTGTCATAGAAGTTATTTGCTGATGACGTAGTACTTTTGGGAGATTCTGAAGAAGTTGCATAAGTTAGCAGAGGAGGTTGGGAAAGTGTGTGAAAGAAGAATATTATAAGTGAAGTTAAGTAACAGCAAAGTGATGATAGGAAGAAAAAAGGTCTAGGCAATAAAAATTGAATATCGGATTTGAGTGTAGTAGTAGTAGTAGTAGTACTGATATTGTCGTGTCAGTATTATGTATACACTTGTGTAGTGTATTAGAATAATCTTAGCTTTACATAGCCGGTCCCTTTGCGTGTGACGTCAGACGCTTGCGCGCGTGCCTAGAGGCGAGCGTCGGTCTCACAACCGCCTTAGACCTATCCTAGAACAGACGTGGCCTGGTATCTCTCCCTCTCAGATTCCGTTAATATACCCTTAACCAACCTACAGAGTGTGTCCTTTGACAACCTATATATCTCTCGAACCCCACACGATAAATGGTGCCAGCAGTGGGCCCATAATTCCTATTGATTATGGTGTTACAGGGAGATAGAATTCAACAAGCCAGCAGACGTCCTGTGTGCCTCCAGAGAACGACGCTACCCAGCTACCAACACCTTAAGTCAACTTCCGTCAACCGACTACAATATCTCCTAGTCAGCTAAGTGTTTTATCCCTTATTTGCTACAACCTACGAGAGGTAGACCCGGGTTTTGCAAATTAAGGTCGAGATAAACCAGTTTGTGAGGGGAGAGTGCCAAGCCGCCAGCAAGCCACCCATCCAGTTACGTTGGCCTAGCATTAAGCCAGCCTTCTACCCTGCTGAGCTAATTGTTCCAAGATTCCAAGCCAGTCAACCTGTGTAGAAAGTTCTAGTAACCCAGCAAGGCAACCCAGCTGAGAAGTAAGCCACGTGAGTCCACGAATTCTTATCATCCTTGTACTTCAGTGTATCGCTGTTCTGAGTGATAATACCAGCCCTGTATTATCAGACGCTTGCGCGCGTGCCTAGAGGCGAGCGTCGGTCTCACAACCGCCTTAGACCTATCCTAGAACAGACGTGGCCTGGTATCTCTCCCTCTCAGATTCCGTTAATATACCCTTAACCAACCTACAGAGTGTGTCCTTTGACAACCTATATATCTCTCGAACCCCACACGATAAATGGTGCCAGCAGTGGGCCCATAATTCCTATTGATTATGGTGTTACAGGAGATAGAATTCAACAAGCCAGCAGACGTCCTGTGTGCCTCCAGAGAACGACGCTACCCAGCTACCAACACCTTAAGTCAACTTCCTCAACCGACTACAATATCTCCTAGTCAGCTAAGTGTTTTATCCCTTATTTGCTACAACCTACGAGAGGTAGACCCGGGTTTTGCAAATTAAGGTCGAGATAAACCAGTTTGTGAGGGGAGAGTGCCAAGCCGCCAGCAAGCCACCCATCCAGTTACGTTGGCCTAGCATTAAGCCAGCCTTCTACCCTGCTGAGCTAATTGTTCCAAGATTCCAAGCCAGTCAACCTGTGTAGAAAGTTCTAGTAACCCAGCAAGGCAACCCAGCTGAGAAGTAAGCCACGTGAGTCCACGAATTCTTATCATCCTTGTACTTCAGTGTATCGCTGTTCTGAGTGATAATACCAGCCCTGTATTATCAGACGCTTGCGCGCGTGCCTAGAGGCGAGCGTCGGTCTCACAACCGCCTTAGACCTATCCTAGAACAGACGTGGCCTGGTATCTCTCCCTCTCAGATTCCGTTAATATACCCTTAACCAACCTACAGAGTGTGTCCTTTGACAACCTATATATCTCTCGAACCCCACACGATAAATGGTGCCAGCAGTGGGCCCATAATTCCTATTGATTATGGTGTTACAGGGAGATAGAATTCAACAAGCCAGCAGACGTCCTGTGTGCCTCCAGAGAACGACGCTACCCAGCTACCAACACCTTAAGTCAACTTCCGTCAACCGACTACAATATCTCCTAGTCAGCTAAGTGTTTTATCCTTATTTGCTACAACCTACGAGAGGTGTACGACCCGGGTTTTTGCAAGATGGGTCAAGGTCGAGATAAACCAGTTTGTGAGGGGAGAGTGCCAAGCCGCCAGCAAGCCACCCATCCAGTTACGTTGGCCTAGCATTAAGCCAGCCTTCTACCCTGCTGAGCTAATTGTTCCAAGATTCCAAGCCAGTCAACCTGTGTAGAAAGTTCTAGTAACCCAGCAAGGCAACCCAGCTGAGAAGTAAGCCACGTGAGTCCACGAATTCTTATCATCCTTGTACTTCAGTGTATCGCTGTTCTGAGTGATAATACCAGCCCTGTAGTATCCTGGGTTATTCAAGCCACCCTGGGTTAAATTCACGTGCTTTTTATAAACGGCGTAAGCCAAAGCACGCGTGGCGCTCAGTCAGCCTATTTACATTGTAACTACCAATACCTATGTAATCTGCAATCTGTAATGAAATAAAATTTACTTTACTTTACTTTACTACTACTTTACTTTAACGTTATAAATTATTTTTCTCCTTTCCAAGTAATTTTTTACCTTTTCCCAGTATTTTCCTGCTAATTCTTATGTGTTGCAGTCAGTGTAATTCTTCCCCTTGCACCCACTCTTCAAAGACCTAAACCTACTCACTGTTCAGAACATCCATACTTACTACTCTGCTATCTACATTTATAGAACCATAAATTCCAACTTTAACCCTGAGCTAAAACACTTTATTGACAGTTGTGACAGGACCCATAGACATAATACCAGACATAAGCATCTCTTTGACATTCCTTGTGTCCGACTAATTCTATACAAAAATTCAATGCGCATAAAAACGCTTAAAATCTGGAACTCCCTGCCTGAAAACTCTAGAACTGCAGACACAACCTCCATTTTCAAAAGCACCATTAAAATACATCTTATCTCACTTACGCACCCAACCGGTAGCTAACCACATGAAAACTACTTTATCTTGCACATATCCACAGAAAAATACACCTATTGATATCTGTGATTCCCCTTAATTTGCACATGACTAACCAAAATTCTAATACAACTATTGCTTCATAATTCTTAAGCTAGTCATAAGTTTGCCTAAGACACTCCAATATAAAAACGGTATTATGCCAATACATCACCTTTACCATTAATATATAAACTAATTGTTAAATTCTTAAACTAATTGTTAAATTCTTAAATGTTTAAATTTCAGTACCTCAATTTTGTAAACCTAGTTAATCACTACAATTACCTAACCTTACTATCAGTATAATCATTGTGTCACTATTGAGTAAGACCTATCATAAGACTGCCTGAAAAGCCTAGGCATACCTAGGCATATTATTGGCCATCTTGTAATATCTACTTCATAAAATGTATAATTATAAGTACACCCCACTCTGTATATTACTAGAAATAAAGAATTTGAATTTGAATGCAGTGCTAATGTGTTCCACCTTTGCAGACTAGTGACATAATTTACTGAAGATATTAATTTGCTCTGCTAAGTAATTATAAACAGACAAGAAAGAGCATGACTTTTTGTTGAGTTTTGATGATTTGTACTTCAGTTCCTGTAAGTGTTACCTTTCTTTTTGTTAATTAGTCTGTTCATTAATTTTTTTTTCTTGTCAATAATTTTCATTTGTTTTCAAGTGTTGTTTGAACAAATTCACTCTTAAGTTGACTAAAGTCAGTGTTCTTAGTGATTTGTTTTAGTAATTGTTTCATTGAGTTACCTTGCTTTGCTTGCAATTAAGAGTAAGAGTGTTCAAACTAATTCATTTCTGATATCTTTGGTTTTGTGTGCAAACAATTTTCCCCAGTGTAATTTTAACTATTGAAAATTTCTGAAACTGATTTTGTACAATTTAACTTTTACAGTATTCAATTTTGTTTTTACAAATATTTTTATTGTGTTTACTTAAATGTTCAAGTAACTTGTAATTATTCTAAGAGTAATAAGTAATATTTCAGTGAACTTTCTCATTGATTCAAGGAGTAAAGTTACTTTAATTTGTTGCCAGTGAATAATTCAATTGTTTTGTGCAATTCTCCTTTTTTAGTGATTTGTTTCATCAGATTGTTGCTCTTGCTATAACCATTATTGAATTTTATTTAATTAATTGTGTATTTAATTCTTTTTAATGTGTTGCAATTTTTGTTGATATTTAAAAGAAAAGAAAACTCACCTTGCAGTTACTTCAAGTTAAAGCTAGATTGTTTTTTTCATTTTTAATGTGTTAATTGTTCTTGCCAAGCCTATTCCCAGTGAGTTATCTTTTCTTTAGTGTTATTGTGCAATCTTCGTAACTTATGCAGAATCGTTAAATAATTCATACCAGTTAAGCTATATTGTGCTGTATACTTGCGTTATTTTTCTTTCATTTGAATTCTCGTTCATTTGCTCGAAGTCATGTCTCAAGTAAGTTCATGCGATAACACTGTGTGTGCTGCTATTCAGAGTTATAATGATAATGAGTCAGTAAACAGTCCTCATAGTCCCCTAATGACTGAAAGACAGTCTCTAGCCTTTGTGCAATGTTTGTTCTCCCAGCTTGTATCAGAGATTTACCAGAGTGATGCGGAATGTGAAGTTCAGATTAGTTCTTGTAGATATGTGCCTTATTTGTTAATGTTGCCGAGTGGTCAGGCACTAGTAATACTGTCACTCCTGTCTGGAATTCAGCCCCTACAATATCTTGCCTGCAAGATAGCGTTCAGATGCCTAGGGTGCCGGAGGTATCCCGGACAGCCTTGAGTGCTGAGCCTATCCTTGCAATGTCGCTAGTTCAAGTAGTAGTTCCTCTCCAGGGGATGCTTTGTTGAAGAAAGACTACTTGAAATGAGTTATTCCATCTCTCGCTGATGCAAAAGCAATTGCAGAAAGCCGTTTCTGTGTATTCACTAGAGTGCCAGTTGTTGTCCCTTGTGTTCCAGATAGTGATCTTTCCCAGTTGACAGTAAATCCCTTTGCAGAGTAAAGTGTAGTGTGTCGAGCAATTATTAACTACAGTAAGAGAAGTTCTCCTTTGCTTATATTTTATGTTATAGAGTTAACTATTTCAGCTGGGGAGAGATCCATCCACTCTACCGAGCCTGTTCATTCCTTCAGTAGGAAAGTGATTATAAGTTAATTAACTCCACCGAGTTTGTTCATTCCTTCAGTAGGAAAGTGATTATAAGTTAATCAACTCCACCGAGTTTGTTCATTCCTTCAGTAGGAAAGTGATCATAAGCCTTGAGCTAAAGATAGAAAATTAAATAATCCAGTTTAGAACTGAAGTTATTGACTGTGTGTTTTGTTATCAGATTTCCAGTATCTAGTAAGATTTTTGTGTGTTCAAGTTCTCTCTGAGTTCTGAGTTTTAACAGTATGACCCGTGTGCGCCGAGTCTATCTTTTCTGTTAAAACTTCTTCCCTGTAAATATTTATTCTTCCTCAGAATCCGTAGAGTCCATGAATACAGATTGATCGATCAAATTTGTAAATTGTAATTGTAATATATATATATAATGCATTATCTCAAGATCCATTAAAATTATCTTAAAAACCATTAACTCAAGAAGTGTGATAGTAAGATTAATCTTGATTAGTTCTAAGTTATAATGTGTTTGCTATTGTATAGATTCACTCCAGTGCCACCTGTCTGTTCAGTCTATAGAGCTGTCTAGTATGCCGAGATGTCATACGTTACATGGCCGAGCTGTCATGTCAGTATTATGTATACACTTGTGTAGTGTATTAAAATCATCTTAGCTTTACATAGCCGGTCCCTTTGCGTGTGACGTCAGATGCTTGCACGCATCGTGCCCAGAGGCGAGCGTCGGTCTCACAACCGCCTTAGACCTATTCTAGAACAGACGTGGCCTGGTATCTCTCCCTCTCAGAAGCCGTTAATATACCTGTAACCAACCTACAGAGTGTATCCTTTGACAACCTATATATCTCTCGAACCCCACACGATAATATTTTCAGTACTACTACTGTAAATATTATTACAAAAACACACACACACACACTCATTAAACTACAGACCAGTGCCACTGACATGTATAGTATGCAAAGTCATGAAGATCATCAGGAGGAGAGTGGTGGAGCACCTAGAAAGACACAAGCTTATAAATGACAACCAGCACGGTTTCAGGGAAGGAAAATCCTGTATCACAGACCTACTGGAGTTTTATGACAAGGTAACAGAAGACATGAGAGAGAAGAGTGGATAGACTGCCTTTTCTTTGACTGCAAGAAGGCCTTCGACACAGTTCCTCACAATGTCGTGGGTGTTCTTCTCATGGATTGGGTAATAACACAGACGTGGTTTGGTTGGAAACTGCTGTATTGGTGGTAATATATATAGGAGTACTCTCAGAGCCTGTAGCCTGCCTCTCTACTCTCTGGCCTCTCGACTAGAACTGACGCTGGTGAGCGATGGCATTCATATTCAAGATTGACCTCTTGACACTGCTTAGGTTAGCAGGAAAGGCTGGTAAGGGACAAGTGATCACGTGCAAGGCTCGTCACTCACTAACGGTTATATGCTACTAATACTATCACTGAACTACTAGTGACAGCTCGGTCATGTTTCATATGTCGTCCCAAAATACAGCTAGTACAAACTAGATGCAACAGGCATACGGCTCTACGTTGATTCTATACTATGTCAAAGTACACAACAGTTGAACATTATAACTACACATAAGGATATTATCATGATGGAAATCAATATAATGGATCTTGTAAGATATCTTGTAATGCATTACTAGGTATGATATATCATGATTCATAGGAATTAATGCGCTCAATGTTAGAATATTATAATAAAAGAGATAAAAAAAATTTGATCGATTGATCTGTATTAATGTGATATACAGATTCTGAGGAAATATATTTAAAAAGAAGGAAGTGATTAACAGACAAGGCAGATTCGGTGCACTCAAATCTATACTGTTAAATCTCAGAATTCGGAGAGAACGTGAACACACAAAAAATTTCTTGAATAATACTAAGTTGATATTGTAACACAGAGTTGAAATACAATTTAAACTATATTATTCATCTATACAGGTTAGTTACATTTAACCCCAACTCTGCTAGAGTGAGATTGACATATGCTGAATGATTATCATCTCTGGGAGGATCAAACTCTGTTGCAATGGGTAACTCAATTTCTGGTTGAGGAGGATCTAAATTGGTATTCACAATTTACACTTGAGGACTTCTCAATACTTGTCGTGTATGTAGGGAATAACGACATTCAGGTTGATCATCTAAATGATCATAAGAGGTAGAGGGTACAGCATCAGGAAGATTGTCAGAGTCTGTCTTATTTGCCTGGATGTCAGGGACCTCATCCTCATTGCATACTAACTTCATATGATCTAAATGCGATTCTTTATACTGACCCATACTGATTTCTCTAACCTTATACTTATTGCCATTAATATGTTTAACTACTCGGTAAGGACAAACAAACTCTTGGTCGAGCTTAGGCATTGCAGACGTTTTGTTAAAGTTAGTCAGCATAACTCTTGAACCTACTTTAACTTTTGTCGGTTTGGCTCGAGTGTTAGTTACTCTTGTAAATTCTGCTGTTGACTTATGAAGTGTTTCACGAATTCTTCAGAAAACACTCTGAGCTTGGCTTGTATGAATTGCTAAGAAATCATCAGGATTGTAAGTTGGTTTCGGATTAGAAAATAGCCTCATAAGGCAAACGCTTATCAACACCATACAACGCATAATGTGGAGTGTCACCTATTGAAGCATTGTAAGCATAATTTATTGCACACTGAACATCAGGTATAACTTCATCCCAGGTCGAACTATTGGGATTGATAGTGGCTCTCAAGACTTCAAGTATTTTCTTATTATGTCTTTCCGCTAAACCATTACTGGCAGGATGGTGAGGAACAATGGTCGATTTTGAGATCTTGTAAAAAGTACTCAAATTTTCAAGAATCTCATTACAAAATTCACCTCCATTATCTGTTATTAGGGACATAGGAGTGGTATGTCTGCAGATTATACGTTCTTTGAACGCTTTAGCTACTGTCTCAGCAGTCTTTTCTGCAATAGGAACTAACTCACAATATCTGGTGAAATGATCTAACATCACACACAGATGTTTGTTGCCTTGGAGGGAACATTGGAAATTAGTTAACGGATCTAGCGCAACTCTTTCCCATGGCTCACTAGTAGTTGGATACACCTGGATAGGATTAGGACCAGTAACATTGCCTTTATGTTGCATACAGACACTACATTTCTTAACATACTCAGAAATATCAGTTGCCATATGAGGCCAAAATTATTTCAATCTGGCTTGTTTTACAGAACGATCCATAGCAGGTTGCGCAACACCTGGTACATCGTGAACTAGCTGTAAGGCTACATTCACTAGTGACTTTGGAATTACTAACTGTTTGATACAGTAATTCTTGGTCGATGACAAAGTCACTGATGGGTGCTGGTGGGTTCACAGTAAGAATGAGATCTTCCTGGAGCAGGAATCGAATCATCACACCAGACCACATGGGATCTGTTCTTTGGCCATTCTTTACATCCTCAGCACTAAATGGAGGATCGGCAGTTACTACACTAACATGATTCGATAAAGCATCTGCAACTACATTTGACTTGCCAGGTAAATGTTCAAAGGTAAGGTTGAACTCTTGAATAGTCAAAGACCATCTGGCTAGTCTTCCAGTAGGTTGTTTATTCTGGAATAAAGATATCAGTGGGGCATGGTCTGTCAAGACATGAGCAGAGTACTGATATATGATGTCTCGGAAGTGCTTTAAACACCATACTATGCTAAAGCTTTTTGCTCAGTTACTGTATAATTACATTTAGCCTTTGTAAGGACTCAGCTAGCAAATGCAACTGCGTTTTACTTGCTACCGGTCTTTTGTGAGAGTACGACACCTATGCCAATGGAACTAGCATCAGTTGTCAGGTAGAAAGGCTTTGAAAAATCTGGGAATTTCAAAATTGGAGCAGATGTTAGCTTTTTTTTGAGAGTTTGGAATGCTCTTTCTTGACGGAAGGTCCAAACAAATGGAGCATCTTTCTTAAGCAACTCAGTTAGTGGAGCTGCTATGGAAGAAAAATTGGCAATGAAAGATCTATAAAAACCTGCTAAGCCCACAAAGGATCTTACGGCATCAGCAGTTTTGGGAGATGGAAAATTAAATACTGCAGTTACTTTACTTTGGTCAGTCATAACCCCTCTAGGAGTGACTATGTGACCAAGAAACTTTATTTCTGATTGAAAAATTGACATTTAGACAGTTTGATCTTTAAATTGGCTTCTTCAAGCTTACCAAGTACTACAACAAGTCTTTTCAAGTGCATATCCACGTCTTGTGACAGGACAATCACATCATCTAAGTAGACCATAAGTGCGTTACCTATGAGGCCTCTAAAAATATTGGTCATGAGCCTCGAGAATGTGATAGGTAAAGAAACCAAAAGCCATACGGAGGAAGTGAAAATGGCCTGTTGGAATGGAGAATGCTGTTAGCTCTTGGCTGTCCTTGTGAAGAGGGACTTGTTAAAACCCTTGTAACAAATCTAGGGTTGAGAAGACTTTGTTATCTCCGATGTTACGTAAAAGGTCACTAAGTACAGGAAGTGGGTAGCGATCTGGAATTGTTTTCGCATTTAACTTCCTAAAATCAATCACTGGGCGCCAAGTACCGTCCTTCTTAGGTACTAAGATCAGGGGCGCATTTCAGGGTGAACTGCTAGGTGCGATAACACCATCATCAAGCATCTGGTTGATTAATTCATCTGCGACAGCAACTTGTGAATGAGGCATTCTGTACGCAGGTACATAAATTGGTCTAGTACCAGGTTCAAGGGGTATGCGATGGGACAATAAGTTCGTTATACCCATCTTCTTACCTGGTAAGGCAAGGCAATGGCTTTACGACGTTTGTTCAACAGATTCAACAAACGTTTGACCTCGTCTGGGAAGTCAGTGGGAGCTAAGTCTTTCTCCTCTACTGGTAGAGTGGAATGATTCAGTGGAGTGGATGTTCTATCCCCAGTTGAAATAGCCCCGACCCACTGGTCAGGTGACAACTCATCCCCTACCTGAACAAGGTAAGAATGGTGAACAAGGTCAACAATATTGGTATTTGCTCTGAGGCGAACACTGTGACTGGAAGTGTTGGCAAGGAAGAAATTGATCTTACTATCCGCTACTATCTTACTAGCTGCTACAGAGACGTCTTTCTGCAGAAGGCAAGTGGCGTCAACAAGAGATGGCATTACTAGTTTCAAATAGTCGTTTTTCGACAAGGCGTCCCCTGTGGAGAAACTGCTACTTGAACTAGTAGACATTGCAGGGATAGGCTCAGCACTCAAGGTAGTCTGAGGTTCCTCAGACACCTGAGGCAACTAGACACTATCTTGCATGCCTGAAGTTGTAGGTGGCACACAGACAGGAGTGACAGGATTACCAGTGCCTGATCGCTTGGGTACGCTACTGGATTTAAAAGCCCCAAATAAAAAAAATTGAGATCCCTACAGGCACCTCGGTAATTATAAAAAGCATGACGAAGGTGAATAGGCGTATGCCAAGGGCAAACTGTTAAAATGTGTTGAACAGTCAGTGGCTAGTCTCAAGCTCCACATAAGAGGGCAAAGATACCTTTGAACAGGTGGCTATGGAAGAAATGTGTGTATGTGTGCACGATCCTTAATCAACGGAGATTCGTCTCAAAGTGATGATTCCTGTTGAAGGAGGACGGCAAAACGACCATATCTTGCCGAACTCTGAATAACTTGATCCCAGTCTGTAGGGGCCACCATGCCTGCCACTTCCTAAGGACATAACTAGAGATATGGCCCCTGAGGCTACTACAGAGTGGCCTCACTTAAGTAGCCTTTGCCTTGTTATCCACCCGTTCATTTACCGACACCAACATGGCCCAAACACCAACAGATTTTTACATCCTTGCGCAGCGCATGGAGACTCACCAGTCACTTCTGGATCTTTTGAAGCACAGTGTGGACAGAAGAATACTGAGCCAGGGCAAACAAAGCACATTGTGAATCTGAGTAAACAGTGAACCGAGAGCCAACTAAACTAGCTATCAGAACAACAGCAGCGAGGATTGCATGGAGCTCCGCAGTGATCACATGACTCCCTTGGTAGATGTGCGAAGTCGGAGTCTTCAGTAGCAATCGAAGCAAAGATAGCACTACACTCACTCTTTGTTCCATCAGTTAAGATCTTAATCCTTGAAGCAAGAATTGAATTATGCTTTTAAGTATTAGCCATGGTCATCACCCGGGTTCCAACACTTACGTCTCCCCATCCACTGCCTACATAGACACACATAGGACACTCTCCAAGGAGGTCAGGTAGAGATGACTGGAGACACACCAGAAGTTCGGCCATCATCTGAACCCCAAACGGCACAGGAAGCCTCCCTTAATGGCTCGCACTTTCTATCCTGTACAATGACTGCAGAATAAGCTGGGTTGCCAGGAGAAAACTGAGCCTGAAACACGTAGAGTAGGCAGTTCTTCACAGCAGAGATCCGGGAGAAACTCACCAGATTCAACATAGACACTCTCGACAGGGAAGGTACAGAATGTACCTGTGCAGTCATATCCCTAGGTGATGACCAGAGTTCTGCAAGTGCAGCAAAGAAAAGCTAATCAAGCAGTACATCAGGCAACCATATTCCAGCGTGGAGCGGCGGAACTTTCAGCACTCGCTGTTGTTGTTGTGGTGGAGGCTTGATCCTCAGCTTGATCCTCAGCTTGATCCTCAGCTTGATCCTCAGCTTGATCCTCAGCGAGACACGCATTTAAACGTTCAAAGACGGTCAGAAGATAATTTTTCAAGCTATCAAACAGAAACTAACTCTGGGAATGGTCTTTATAGAACATACCAGAAGGTACCTGAATATGGCAATGCCTGAGTGAATTTTTCCGTAGTTACAGTACAGCAGAGTTGAAAATGTGAAGCTGATCGGATGAGACGTTCTCAAGTTATTAACAAACAATTTGGAGGAAAGGGGGAAAAAAATCAGGCAACAGCATAAAGGTACCCTCTTCAGTGATGCCTAATTATTCAAAACAAGAAGTTTAGAAGAAAAAAAAACATTAACGTAAAATTTATCCTCGTTAAAAGGATAATAAATAATGGATGGTAAGATGCACTTGAAAATACAAGAAAGGTGTAAAAACATAATACACCATAAAAGATATAAGGTAAACTTTTAAATTGAGCAACAGCTGAGGCAGACATGAAGAGCACAGGCGCAAGACCTGGAGCCCTAAACAAACTTTTGAATGAAGATCATAAAACCGAGATTTGTTTGTACGCTGGAGTGGACGAAGTCGAGGAGTTGCTTGCTTTTCTTATTTGTAAATATTGTATATACTCCAGTCCACTCCTTTTACCCCTTGTAGGGGTATTCACTTGCCCTTCCTCGACCCTCCACATGATGCATATGGAAGGCACAACAATAAATTAGCCGCCTCGGCCAAAAAAAATATATGTATGTATGTATAATATCACGAACATATGCATGATTTCAACAAGGTGCCAAAGTTGCTGAGAGCTGGCAAGAGAGGAAATTAGTCCTCCATCCCGGAAAATCGTGTAATACATTTATAAAAATAATAATAACAATAATAATAAGAAGAAGACTTGTAATAATAGTAATTAAAATAAATATAAATTATTAATTATTATTATTATTATTATTATTATTATTATTATTATTATTATTATTACTATTATTTTATTATTCACGGGGAAGAGCTAAACTCCTAAGGATGATTGGTTGATTGACTGGTTCAATGGCTCTTGAGTAAACTACTTGGTTCAAGAGCACTTTACCAGCATGAGGGAAGTTCCCAGATTTAAAGAGCTCTGTGACCTCTGAGATGACTCAGCCATCTTCCCAGTAACAGGTGGTCAAGAAACACACGCAAGAACGCCCATCGTAAAACTTACAAAAAAAACAACATCTACTGAGATGAAGAGAACAGATTTATGAGACTGAAATCGATTGTTACTACCAGAACTAAGGTACCAATACATGACACTGGTCATTGTTGCTTCCAGGTCCAAGGTACCATCAAAGACACTCACCATTGTTGCTACCAGGACCAAGGTACCAACACATAACACCATAAAGAGAAATGCCACATCGAGATTTTGACCTAGCAACATGCTATAAGTCACACAACAGCGGTGTTAGCAACAACAGGTGTGAACAGCGGTGTTAGCAACAACAGCGGCGTTAGCAACAATGGTGGCGTTAGCAACAACAGCGGTGTTAGCAACAACAGCGGTGTTAGCAGACAGGATTTAGCACAACAGCGTGTGCAACAAAGCGTGTTTGCACAACAGTGGCTAGCAACAACAATGGGTTGCAACAACGGTGTTAGAAGTGATGTTGCAACAACAGCGGTGTTAGCAGCAACGGTGGCGTCAGCAACAGAATAAATCATCTGCCGGCCCAGCATCATACTACAGAAGCCCCAACTCAGAGACAGTAAATTCCACTACTGAACCATGGGCGGCAGCGGCGCCATGAGGGTCATTGATACCGGAGGTAAACATCGAAGAACAAATACAAAAAAAAAAAGTCGGACGAAAGGAAAAGAAGGGAAGGAATGCCACTACGATAAAGTGGCACTACGGGAGTGCCATCAACAAGGCGCACCCCTCCCAAATCTTTGCTTTATACTATTACAGAGGTTTTGGCAAGGTAAGGTTAAGTTGTTAGGCTAACTTTGATGCAAAATTATAGTTTGATATCAAAAATTATTGTGGGACATCAAAACTTATAATGGAATATAAAAAATTATAGTTGGGTATCAAAAAATTATATGGGATATCAAAAATTATAGTGGAATATCAAAAATTACAGTGGGATATCAAAAATTATAGTGGGATATCAAAAATTATAGAGGGATATCAAAAATTATAATGGAATATCAAAATTTGTTGGGGATATCAAAAACTGTAGTGGGATATCAAAAAAATTTAGTGAGATATCAAAAATTATAGAGGGATATCAAAACCATAATAGAATATTAAAAATTACAGTGGGATATCAAAAATTAAAGAGGGATATCAAACTGTCGTGGGATACCAAAAAATTATAGCGGATATCAAAATTTTTAGTGGGATATCAAAAATTATAGAAGCATATCAATATTTATAGGGGATGTCAAAAAGTTATAGTAGGACATCAAAAATTATATGGAGATATAAAAAATTATAGGGGGATATCAAAAATTATAGGGGGATATCAAAACATTATAGGGGACATCAAAAATTATAGTGGGATATCAAAAAATATAGGAGGATATCACAAATTAAAGGGGATATCAAAAATTATAGAGTGATATCAAAAATTATAGGTCACACTACACTGGCATACACATGCATATATATACATACACACATCTAGGTTTTTCTTCTTTTTCTTAATAGCTCTTGTTCTTTTTATTTTCTCTATTGTCCATGGGGAAGTGGAAAAGAATCTTTCCTCCGTAAGCCATGCGTGTCGTATGAGGCGACTAAGATGCCGGGAGCAATGGGCTAGTAACCCCTTCTCCTGTACAAATCTACTAAAAACGAGAAGAAGAAAAACTTTATAAAATTGGGTTGTCTGAATGTGCGTGGATGTAGTGCGGATGATAAGAAAGAGATGATTGCCGATGTTATGAATGAAAAGAAGTTGGATGTCCTGGCCTAAGCGAAACAAAGCTGAAGGGGGTAGGCGAGTTTCAGTGGGGAGAAATAAATGGGATTAAGTCGGGAGTATCTGAGAGAGTTAGAGCTAAGGAAGGGTAGCAATAATGTTGAAGGATCAGTTATGGAAGGAAAAGAGGGAATATAAATGTGTAAATTCAAGGATTATGTGGATTAAAATAAGGGTCGGATGCGAAAAGTGGGTCATAATAAGCGTGTATGCACCTGGAGAAGAGAGGAGTGTAGAGAGAGAGAGAGATTTTGGGAGATGTTAAGCGAATGTATAGGAACTTTTGAACCAAATGAGAGTAATTGTGGTAGGGGACCTAAATGCTAAAGTGGGAGAAACATGCAGAGAGGGTGTAGTAGGTAAGTTTGGGGTGCCAGGTGTAAATGATAATGGGAGCCCTTTGATTGAACTTTGTATAGAAAGGGGTTTAGTTATAGGTAATACATATTTTAAGAAAAAGAGGATAAATAAGTATACAAGATATGATGTAGGGCGTAATGACAGTAGTTTGTTAGACTATGTATTGGTAGATAAAAGACTGTTGAGTAGACTTCAGGATGTACATGTTTATAGAGGGGCTACAGATATATCAGATCACTTTTTAGTTATAGCTACAGTAGGAGTAAAAGGTAGATGGGATACAAGGAAAATAGAATCAGTAAGTAAAAGAGAGGTGAAGGTTTATAAACTAAAAGAGGAGGCAGTTAGGGTAAGATATAAACAACTATTGGAGGATAGATGGGCTAGTGAGAGTGTAGGAAATGGGGTCGAAAATGTATGGGGTAGATTTAAAAATGTAGTGTTAGAGTGTTCAGCAGAAGTTTGTGGTTACAGGCGAGTGGGTGCGGGAGGGGAAGAGGAGCGATTGGTGGAATGATGATGTAAAGAGAGTAGTAAGGGAAAAAGTTAGCATATGAGAGGTTTTTACGAAGTAGAAGTGATGCAAGGAGGGAAGAGTATATGGAGAGAAAAAGAGAGGTTAAAAGAGTGGTGAAGCAATGTAAAAGAGAGCAGATGAGAGAGTGGGTGAGATGTTATCAGCAAATTTTGTTGAAAATAAGAAAAAGTTTTGGAATGAGATTAATAAGTTGAGGAAGCCTAGAGAACAAATGGATTTGACAGTTAAAAATAGGAGAGGAGAGTTATTAAATGGAGAGTTAGAGGTATCGGGAAGATGGAGAGAATATTTTGAGGATTTGTTAAATGTTGATGAAGACAGGAAGCTGTGATTTCGTGTGTAGGGCAAGGAGGAATAACATCTTGTAGGAGTGTGGAAGAGCCAGTTGTGGGTGTAGGGAAGTTCGTGAAGCAGTGGGTAGAATGAAAGGGGGGAAGGCAGCTGGGATTGATGGGATAAAGATAGAAATGTTAAAAGCAGGTGGGGATATAATTTTGGAGTGGTTGGTGCTATTATTTAATAAATGTATGGAAGAGGGTAAGGTACCTAGGGATTGGCAGAGACGTGTATTGTTCCTTTGTATAAAGGCAAAGGGGACAAAAGAGAGTGCAAAAATTATAGGGAATAAGTCTGTTGAGTGTACCTGGTAAAGTGTATGGTAGAGTTATTATTGAAAGAATTAAGAGTAAAACAGAAAGCAGGATAGCAGATGAACAAGGGGCTTTAGGAAAGGTAGGGGTGTGTAGACCAAGTGTTTACAGTGAAACATATAGGTGAACAGTATTTGGATAAGGGTAAAGATGTTTTGTGGCATTTATGGATTTGGAAAAGGCGTATGATAGGGTAGATAGGGGGCAATGTGGCAGATGTTGCAGGTGTATGGAATAGGAGGAAGGTTACTGAAAGCAGTGAAGAGTTTTTATGAGGATAGTGAGGCTCAGGTTAGAGTGTGTAGGAGGGAAGGGACTATTTCCCAGTAAAAGTGGGCCTTAGACAAGGATGTGTGATGTCACCGTGGTTGTTCAATATATTTATAGATGGGGTTGTAAGAGAAGTGAATGCAAGGGTCTTGGCAAAAGGTGTTGGTCTAAAAGATAAAGAAGCAAATACAAAGTGGGAGTTGTCACAGTTGCTTTTTGCTGATGACACTGTGCTTTTGGGAGATTCTGAAGAGAAGCTGCAGAGGTTGGTGGATGAATTTGGTAGGGTGTGTAAAAGAAGAAAATTGAAAGTGAATATAGGAAAGAGTAAGGTGATGAGGATAACAAAAGAATAGGTGACGAAAGATTGGATATCAGATTGGAGGGAGAGTATGGAGGAGGTGAATGTATTCAGATATTTGGGAGTGGACATGTCGGCGGATGGGTCTATGAAGGATGAGGTGAATCATAGAATTGATGAGGGAAAAGGGTGAGTGGAGCACTTCGGAGTCTGTGGAGACAAAGAACCTTGTCCATGGAAGTAAAGAGGGAATGTATGAGAGTATAGTTATACCAACGCTCTTATATGGGTGTGAAGCATGGGTGATGAATGTTGCAACGAGGAGAAGGCTGGAGGCAGTGGAGATGTCATGTCTGAGGTCAATGTGTGGTGTGAATATAATGCAGAGAATTCGAGTTTGGAAATTAGGAGGAGGTGCGGGATTACCAAAACGATTGTCCAGAGAGCTGAGGAGGGGTTGTTGAGGTGGTTTGGACATCAAACATTATAATGGAATATCAAAAATTATAGAGGAATATCACGAATTATAAGGGATATCAAACATTATAGAGGGATATCAAAAAATTATAGAGGGATATCAAAAATTATTCTGGAATATCAAAAATTATAGTGAAATATCAAAAGTTATATTGGAATATCAAAAATTTTAGAGGATATCAAAAATTATAGAGGGAAATGAAAAATTATAGAGGGTATTAAAAATTGTAATTGGATATGAAAAATTATAAGGCCTGGTCACAGACCGGGCCGCAGGGACGTTGACCCCTGGAACTCTTTCCAGGTAAACTCCAGGTATCAAAAATTATAGAGAGATATAAAAAATTATAGTAGGATATCAAAAATTATACGGGGTATCAAAAATTGTAATGGAGTATCAAAAATTATAGTGGGATATCAAATATTATAGTAGGATATCAAAAATTATAGTAGGATATCAAAAATTATAGTAGGATATCAAAAATTATAGTAGGATATCAAAAATTATAGTAGGATATCAAAAATTTAGGGCGGATGCCAGTCATGCTGAGGTACACAAGACGTTTCTAACTATAATTTATCGCCATAAACCCGCACGTAGGAGAGAAACCTTGGGACGACGTTTCATTACCTTCTGGACTGAGGCGAGAAAGTAGAGAACACCAGACGATAATACAGTATAGGGCAAAAGAAGTGGTATTATTAGCATTAGTAGTAGTAATAGCAATAGTAGTAGTAGTAACAGTAATAGTAGTAGTAGTAGTAATAGTAGTAGTAGTAATAGCAATAGTAGTAGTAATAGTAATAGTAGTAATAGCAAGAGTAGTAGTAGTAGTAGTAACTAATAGTAGTATTAGCAATAGTAGTAGTAATAGTAGTAGTAACAGTAGTAGCAATAGTAGTAGTAGTAGTAGTAACAGTAAGTAGTGTAGAGTGAACAGTAGAGAGTAATAGCAATGTAGTAGAATAGTAATGTAGAATGCAAGGTAGTAGTAGTAACTAATGAGTATAAAGCATATAGTAATGTAGTAGTAACAGTAATAGTAGTAGTAGTAACAGTAATGTAGTAGTAATAGCAATAGTAGTAGTAATAGTAGTAGTAATAGCAAGAGTAGTAGTAGTAGTAATAGCAATGTAGTAGTAGTAGTAGTAGAAGAGTAACAGCAGTAGCATTAGAAGTAGTAGTAGTAGTAGAAGGAAGTAGTTGTATGCAGGTGAAGCAAGAGACTTAGCAGACGGTGCATAACACCACTAATAAAAGCAGGTGCGGGATGAGTACATCAAGAGAAAACTCAATAAATGTAAAGGAACCACGACTCTTCAACAACCACCCTTCATACATAAGTGAAGTGACCAACAAACCATTAGCTGTCTTCAAAAAGTTACTTGACAAGTTCCTGATCAGGCGGGCTGTGGTTCGTCTTGTGGGCTGTGCACGACCACCAATAACAGCCAGGTTGATAAGGCTAGCAAACAGCAGGTTTGGTCAGCGTTTTTAGAGTTATTGGGGCAATTCCAGGATGCTGTTCATGGGTTCCATAACTTTGGTCACAAGGCACCTGCATATGACACTTGTTCTTAGATTCTAGCCCTAGTTACCGTGCACCAGCATTGAAAATTTGAAGCCGATCGTCTGAGACATTCTTGTGTTACGAGCAAAATAAAAACTTGAAAGTTGAAGGAAGAAGAACAAGGAAAAATAAATGGATTCTTCATTTAAAATTTCATTTCTTGAAACGTATTTTATCGTATAATAAAGACAATAATAATGACAAACTATGAAGAGGGTAACAATTATTTAATAAATTAGAGCTCATTAGAAATTGAGTCATTTCTTTAATGCCGAATGTAAGGTCATGAGGTGACTCTTGCAGGACTCGCTGAGAGCAATGTTGACTCTCGGTGCAGAGGAGCGAGACATCAACATGAACAGTTTTATTATTATTATTATTATTATTATTATTATTATTATTATTATTATTATTATAACTATTATTATAATTATTATTATTATTATTATTATTATTATTATTATTATTATTATTATTATTATTGTTACTATTATTATCATTATTATTATTATTATTATTATTATTATTGAACCAACTTGGGTACAACAGCTGAATGGAGAGAAATGGAATCAAATACCGACGCCATGGAAACAGAGGCACAGAGACTTTATTGACATCTTTTCTCCCATTGCGTGGGCGAAAGGTTTGTGACTTGAACAATTTCACTGCTTGGGCGAAACCATACCAATAAAGAATATCATTACACTCCATTTGTATCTCTGTGTCTGCGAGAGTTAAATGTTTCCGTGTTATATACCATCACATGGGATGTGATACATGGGATGTGATACATAGACGAAGTGACGAAATGTGTCAGCCTGCGGCACAGTCTCACACTAACAATGTGTCAGCCTGCGGCACAGTCTCGCACTAACAATGTGCCAGCCTGCGGCACAGTCTCGCACTAACAATGTGCCAGCCTGCGGCACAGTCTCGCACTAACAATGTGCCAGCCTGCGGCACAGTCTCGCACTAACAATGTGTCAGCCTGCGGCACTGTCTCTCACTAACAATGTGTCAGCCTGCAGCACAGTCTCACACTAACAATGTGTCAGCCTGCAGCACAGTCTATCACTAACAATGTGTCAGCCTGCAGCACAGTCTCACACTAACAATGTGTCAGCCTGCAGCACAGTCTCACACTAACAATGTGCCAGCCTGCAGCACAGTCTCACACTAACAATGTGCCAGCCTGCAGCACAGTCTCACACTAACAATGTGTCAGCCTGCAGCACAGTCTCACACTAACAATGTGCCAGCCTGCAGCACAGTCTCACACTAACAATGTGTTAGCCTGCAGCACAGTCTCACACTAACAATGTGCCAGCCTGCAGCACAGTCTCACACTAACAATGTGTCAGCCTGCAGCACAGTCTCTCACTAACAATGTGCCAGCCTGCAGCACAGTCTCACACTAACAATGTGTCAGCCTGCAGCACAGTCTCACACTAACAATGTGCCAGCCTGCAGCACAGTCTCACACTAACAATGTGTCAGCCTGCGGCACAGTCTCACACTAACAATGTGCCAGCCTGCGGCACAGTCTCTCACTAACAATGTGTCAGCCTGCAGCACAGTCTCACACTAACAATGTGCCAGCCTGCGGCACAGTCTCACACTAACAATGTGTCAGCCTGCAGCACAGTCTCACACTAACAATGTGCCAGCCTGCAGCACAGTCTCACACTAACAATGTGTCAGCCTGCAGCACAGTCTCACACTAACAATGTGTCAGCCTGCGGCACAGTCTCACACTAACAATGTGTCAGCCTGCAGCACAGTCTCACACTAACAATGTGCCAGCCTGCGGCACAGTCTCACACTAACAATGTGTCAGCCTGCAGCACAGTCTCACCTAACAATGTGCAGCCTGCGCACAGTCTCACACTAACAATGTGTCAGCCTGCAGCACAGTCTCACACTAACAATGTGCAGCCTGCAGCACAGTCTCACATAACAATGTGCCAGCCTGCAGCACAGTCTCACACTAACAATGTGTCAGCCTGCAGCACAGTCTCACACTAACAATGTGTCAGCCTGCAGCACAGTCTCGCACTAACAATGTGTCAGCCTGCAGCACAGTCTCACACTAACAATGTGCCAGCCTGCGGCACAGTCTCACACTAACAATGTGTCAGCCTGCAGCACAGTCTCACACTAACAATGTGTCAGCCTGCAGCACAGTCTCACACTAACAATGTGTCAGCCTGCAGCACAGTCTCACACTAACAATGTGTCAGCCTGCAGCACAGTCTCACACTAACAATGTGTCAGCCTGCAGCACAGTCTCACACTAACAATGTGTCAGCCTGCAGCACAGTCTCACACTAACAATGTGTCAGCCTGCAGCACAGTCTCACACTAACAATGTGTCAGCCTGCAGCACAGTCTCACACTAACAATGTGTCAGCCTGCAGCACAGTCTCACACTAACAATGTGTCAGCCTGCAGCACAGTCTCACACTAACAATGTGTCAGCCTGCAGCACAGTCTCACACTAACAATGTGTCAGCCTGCAGCACAGTCTCACTAAATTCACTAATCTCACACTAATGTCCAGCCTGCAGCACAGTCTCGCACTAACAATGTGTCAGCCTGCAGCACAGTCTCACACTAACAATGTGTCAGCCTGCGGCACAGTCTCACACTAACAATGTGTCAGCCTGCGGCACAGTCTCACACTAACAATGTGTCAGCCTGCGGCACAGTCTCACACTAACAATGTGTCAGCCTGCGGCACAGTCTCACACTAACAATGTGTCAGCCTGCGGCACAGTCTCACACTAACAATGTATCGACCTGCAGTACAGTCTCGCACTAACAATGTATCGACCTGCAGTACAGTCTCACACTAACAATGTGTCGACCTGCAGCACAGTCTCACACTAACAATGTGTCAGCCTGCGGCACAGTCTCACACTAACAATGTGTCAGCCTGCGGCACAGTCTCACACTAACAATGTGTCGACCTGCAGCACAGTCTCACACTAAAATGTGTCGACCTGCAGCACAGTCTCGCACTAACAATGTATCGACCTGCAGCACAGTCTCGCACTAACAATGTATCGACCTGCAGCACAGTCTCGCACTAACAATGTATCGACCTGCAACACAGTCTCGCACTAACAATGTGTCGACCTCGAAAAGGCCCCCAGGTCTCGCACTAACAATGTGTCGACCTGCAGCAGTCTCGCACTAACAATGTGTCGACCTGCAGCACAGTCTCGCACTAACAATGTGTCGACCTGCAGCACAGTCTCGCACTAACAATGTGTCGACCTGCAGCACAGTCTCGCACTAACAATGTGTCGACCTGCAGCACAGTCTCGCACTAACAATGTATCGACCTGCAGCACAGTCTCGCACTAACAATGACACTCGTCCACCAGTGATGTTCGACAATGAGTTGAGAGACTTGTATAGCACAATGAAGATCTCGTCTAACATTATATATGAAAATGAAATCCTGCCATCCCATCTTATAATGTTATCTTTATTTTTATTTTTTTACGCGGTAGACCGGAAAGGCAGCGGAAGACCTCGGTCGTATGGTCAAAAACTCCACTGAGTTGATCCTTACCTTAGACCCGAGGTCCTTACCTAAGACCCGAGGTCCTTACCTAAGACCCGAGGTCCTTACCTAAGACCCGAGGTCCTTACCTAAGACCCGAGGTCCTTACCTAAGACCCGAGGCAGAAATTTCACTTCTGACAAATAACATTCCACCACCAGTGAATCATTCCATAATGAATTCGGTAACTATAGAACCTTTAACGAAGAGGTTTCGGGGTTCACGTGGAAAGAATTATAAGGGTGGGGGGGGAGATGGGGGGAAATAGAGACCAGGACACGGGCCCACTAGTGCACTAGTTAGGAAGACCAACACAGAGTGATGAACAGGAACTTGTGTACACGGTTCCTGCATGTCCAGCTGAAGCGTCGATGAAGAGTGACTAGTGAGGCGGTCCTCAGGTGCTCACTAACACACGGCCGCATCGACACTCCTGATCGGAGTGTCGCACTCACCTCTCCTTCCCAGCACAAACCCTACTTACACAGTGTTCTGCCAGGTTTCCCACTCCCTCCCTATCTCCCACAAACTCCCCAGAATACCAAAAACCTTGTCATTGTAGTTGTATATAAACCTCCGATAGCACTAACGCCCCACATCATAAAAATCTTTGAAAGCGTTCTAAGAAGCAAGATACCCATCAGATTCACAACCCAGGGCAGCATGGGTTTAGAGCAGGTCGCTCCTGCCTATCCCAACTACTGGACCACTGTGACATGGTCTTGGAGGCTCTGGAGGACAAACAAAATGCAAATGTATACACAAACTTTGCAAAAGCCTTCGACAAATGCGATCATGGTGTAATAGCACACAAAATGCGTGATAAAGGAATAACACGAAAAGTTGGTAGATGTAGCTATAACTTCCTAACAAATAGAACACAAAGAGTAAACTCAGAAGCGGCTACAGTGAAAAGCTCTGTTCCACAAGGTACAGTACTTGTTCCCATCCTGTTCCTCATCCTCATATCTGACAGAAATTGATGTAAGCCACAGCACCGTGTCCTCCTTTACAGATGACATCCGAATTTGCATGACAGTCTCATCCATCGCAGACCCTGCAAGTCTCCAAGCGGACTTCAACCAAATCTTTAAATGGGTCGCAGAAAACAATATGAAGTTCAGTGAACACAAGTTTCAATTACTCCGCTATGGAAAACTCGAAGAAATTAAAACTGTAACGTAGTATAAAACAAATTCCAACCACACAATAGAGTGAAAAACTAATGTGAATTACCTGGGAGTGATTATGTCAGAGAATCTCACTTTCAAAGTTCACAACAATGTATCTACCACATCTGCTAGGAAAATAATAGGGTGGATATGAGAACCTTCCAAACTAGGGATGCCAAGCCCATGATGATTCTCTTCTAGGCTGGAATACTGCTGTACACTAACGGCCCTGTTCAAGGTAGGCGAAATTACAGATCTGGAGAATATACAGAGAACTTTTCATGGTATGTATAAGTACGATAAAGCACCTAAATTACTGGGAACGGTTGAAGTCTCTTGATTTGTACTCCCTGGAAAGCCAGCGAGAAAGATACATGATAATATTCACTTGGAAAATCCTAGAGGGACTAGTCCCAAATCTGCACACAAAAATCACTCCCTACGAAAGCATAAGACTTGGCAGGAGATCCACCATCCCCTCAATGAAAAGCAGTGGTGCCACGAGTATGCTAAGAAACAGGACAATAAGTATCAGGGGCCCAAGACTGTTTAACTGCCTCCCAGCATGCATAAAGGGGATTACCAATAAACCACTGGCTGCCTTCAAGAAGGCACTGGACAAGCACTTAAAATTCATACCTGACCAGCCGGGCTGTGGCTCATTTGTTGGTTTACGTGCGGCCAGCAGTAACAGCCTGGTTGATCAGGTCCTGATCCACCACTATTCCTGGTCCCAAACCGGACAGCAGGGGAGTTGACCCCCAAACCCCATCCAGGTATACTCCAGGTAAGGGCAAAAGAAACAATGGGAAGACCAGAACGAGCTTGGTTCACCCAAAGGTGTAGAGAGGCCAAAACTAAGTGTGTTAGAGAATGGAAAAAATATGGAAGACAAAGGATCCAGGAAAATAAGGAGATTAGCCAAAGAGCCATAAACGAACATACATGAATGAGGAGGGAGGACCAGTGGCAATACGAGAATGACATAGCATCGAAAGCCAGATCTGACCCATAGTTATTGAACAGCCACATCAGGAGGAAAACAAGTCAAGGTCAGGTTAAGGAAGGAAGGAGTGGAGATCACAAGAAATAACCAAGAAGTGTCTCAAAAGCTCAACACGAGATTTAAAGAAGTATTTTCAGTGTAGACAGAAAGGACTCCAGCAAACCGGAATGGTAGGTACACCACCAAGTGCTGGACACACTTGAAACAACCGAGGAGGAAGTGAAGAGGCTACTAAGTGATCTAGATACCTCAACGGTGATCGGACTGGACAGCATCTTTCCACGGGTCTTGAGAGAGAGAGAGAGAGAGAGAGAGAGAGAGAGAGAGAGAGAGAGAGAGAGAGAGAGAGAGAGAGAGAGAGAGAGAGAGAGAGCAGAGGCGCTGTGTGTGCTACTAACAACAATCTTCAATACATTTCTCGAAACAGGGTGACTACCTGAGGTGTGGAAGACAGCAAATCAAATGTAGTCTCAATTTTTAAAAACGGAGACAGGTAGCATTAAACTGCAGACTGGTGTCACTGACATGTATAGTACGCAAAGTCATGGAGAGAATTATCATAAAAGTGATGGAACACGACAAGGCGAAAGAAGTAAGACAGGAGAGACATGGCTGGGTAGACTGCATTTTCTTGGACTGTATGAAGGCTCTTTCTTGAAACAGTTCCGAACAAGAGATTATTGCAAAGCTAGAGGAGCAGGCAGGAATAATAGGAAAGGCACTGCAGTGGATCAGAGAATACCTGACAGGAAGAAAACAACGAGTAATGGTACGTTATTAGGTATTAGAGTGGGCGCCTGTGACGAGCGGGGTTCCTCAAGGGTCAGTCCTAAGGCCGGTGCTGTTTCTTGTATATGTGAATGACATGACGAAAAGGGATAGATTCAGAGGTGTCCCTGTTTGCAGACGATGTGAAGCTAATGAGGAGAATTCAAACAGATGAGGATCACGTGGGACTACATAGGAATCTGGAAAGGCTGCCAGCCTGGTCCAACAACTGAGGCACACATCAATTTGGGAGCCTGGCATTCCTAAGAATAGTTTCGACACCTGAGTGAGGAATTGCAAAGGTTTGAAACAATAATAATACAGAGCTTAGGGGTATGTCGTATGACTAGAGGTTAAGGGAAATCAACCTGACGACACTGGAAGGCAGGAGGGATAGGGGCGACATGATAACGACATATAAAATACTGAGAGAAATTGACAAGGTAGATACTGACAGAATGTTTCAGAGATGGGACACAGCAACAAGGGGTCACAACTGGACGTTGAAGATTCAGATGAATCACAGGGATGTTTGGAAGTATTTCTTCAGTCACAGAGTTGTCAAGAAGTGGAACAATCTGGAGACTGATGTAGTGGAGGCAGGATCCATACATAGCTTTAAGAAGAGATACGATAAAGCTCATGGAGCAGGGAGAGAGTGGACCTAGTAGCGACCAGCGAAGAGGCGTGGCCAGGAGCTGTGAATCAACCCCCTACAATCACAAATAGGTGAGTACACACACACACATGGGAATTAATTCGTCTCATCTTATTCTTTTCACAAAACGCGACTTATGTTCCCACTGGTTGCTGAACAGGAAGTTATCATCTGAGGTCACTATGCGTGTGAGGTCACTCCAGCAGTGACCTGCAGTGACCTGCAGTGACCTTCACGTTCACATGCAAAACCTGACTGTATCACAGGTCGCTGCGGTCGTTTACGAGAGGAGAACCAGCATACAGAGAAATCTCTCACAATTCCATGAACGGAACAGTTAAAACAACAAAAACGCTCTGCAGAGGAAACTTTCAACGATGTTTCGATCCGTTTCGAACCATTATCAAGTCACAACTAGTACACCCACGCATAGCTTTTTAAAATTAAGCGGATTTTTTTTTTTTTCAGGTTGAAAGGAGTCTTATTCGGATTAACCCCCGAATGATAATCACACAAGATAGCACAAGAGAGGATAACTTATTTACACTGGGGTCCTCAGGTCGTCCTCCTCAGAATAATAACCAGAAAATCCGGCTCCTAGGTATTTATTTACTGCTAGGTTAACAGGGACAGCACTTATTTGGTCCAGAATCTAAGGTGGTGAGCCTGGAATTGCTGGTAGTTCAGTTTGTTTTGGGAATTATTATTCTCTAGGGATCCCTGAGAGAGGATCCCAGGGCTCCCTGATAGAGAATTCCGGGAATCCCTGATAGAGGATCCCTAGGATCCCTGATAGAGGATTCCAGGACTCCCTGATAGAGGATCCCAGGGTTCCGTGATAGAGTATCCTTGGATTCCCTGACAGAGGATCCCAGGAATTCCTGATATAGTATCCCAGGGGTCCCTGATAGAAAATTCCAGGGATCCCTGATAGAGTATCCCAGGGGTCCCTGATAGAAGATTCCAGGGATCCCTGATAGAAGATTCCAGGGCTCCCTGATAGAGGATCCCAGAGATCCCTGAGAGAGGATCCCATGATTGCCACCATGGCAACATTGAACATATGGCAGGCGTAGAGATGGTCGCCATTCTCTACATCGTTTTGTGGCCATTACCTCTGTCTTATATAAATTTTCAAGAGAATTCGTTTGTGCCACAGCAGATTCTTCACGAAGAATTGTAATGATTGAAAATGAACTGAAGGACTCGTGTGCAGAAAGTTAAATGGGTTATAAAATAGAAAATCTTATTTGACTTGTTTGTTACAACACTTTACGTCGTGTCGCAAAAATATACAATTACTTTGCAGTTTATTAACAAAATATATATATTGATGAACGTGGCACCTATGCAACACTTGGATGTCTTTCTTGAGGGGACGTTTCGCCAGCCAGTGGTTTCAACGGTACAGTACAGGGAACGGTGGAAGATGAGAAACAGCAACTGGCAAAACGTTTCCTCAGTAAGGATATCCGAGTGTTTCACAAGTGTCTCATTCATCAGCATCCCTTGGAACCCTACAGGATGATATCTCTGATGCTGGGACACATATTTTCACTGTCCTTCATGGCTTCCAGCCACTTACTGGCTTCCAGCCACTTACTGGCTTCCAGCCACTTACTGGCTTCCAGCCACTTACTGGCTTCCAGCCACTTACTGGCTTCCAGCCACTTACTCGGCTGAATCAACTACCATTTGAAATTTTCTCCATTAAGTCAGAAACAACATAACCAACCAAAACTCTTCCGTCGAGTCATCAGAACTTGACGTTCCATCTGCAGCGTGGCCATCTGCAGCGTGGCCATCTGCAGCGTGGCCATCTGCAGCGTGGCCATCTGCAGCGTGGCCATCTGCAGCGTGGCCATCTGCAGCGTGGCCATCTTCAGCGTGGCCATCTGCAGCGTGGCCATCTGCAGCGTGGCCATCTCCAGCGTGGCCATCTCCAGCGTGGCCATCTCCAGCGTGGCCATCTGCAGCGTGACCATCTGCAGCGTGGCCATCTGCAGCGTGGGCATCTGCAGCGTGACCATCTTCAGGGTATGCTTTAGTAAGCTGCAGATAAGCACCTCGTGTAGACACTGTGGACTTTAGCTAGAAAATAATTAACAGTGACTGTCCTTAGTTCTGGTGTTATGTCTCTTCAGCACTGCTGAAGGCACTGCAACCAACCACCAAGCATAGAAGGCACTGCAACCAACCGCCAAGCATAGAAGGCACTGCAACCACCCACCAAGCATAGAAGGCACTGCAACCACCCACCAAGCATAGAAGGCACTGCAACCAACCACCAAGCATAGAAGGCACTGCAACCAACCACCAAGCATAGAAGGCACTGCAACCAACCACCAAGCATAGAAGGCACTGCAACCACCCACCAAGCATAGAAGGCACTGCAACCACCCACCAAGCATAGAAGGCACTGCAACCAACCACCAAGCATAGAAGGCACTGCAACCACCACCAAGCATAGAAGGCACTGCAACCACCCACCAAGCATAGAAGGCTGCAACCCCACCAAGCATGAAGGCACTGCACCAACCACCACATGAGCTAATACACGCTAGGAGCACTGCCCACCCACCAAGCATAGAAGGCACTGCAACCAACACCAAGCATGAAGGCACTGCAGCCAACCACCAAGCTAGAAGGCACTGCAACCAACCACCAAGCATAGAAGGCACTGCAACCAACCACCAAGCATAGAAGGTTCTTGCTCAAGAGAAATACAGTTGTTTCACTGCTGGTAGATCACGCACAAGCTACTGTCACTGCTCAGGTACTGTCACTGCTCAGGTACTGTCACTGCTCAGGTACTGTCACTGCTCATCTACTGTCACTGCTCAGCTACTGCCACTGCTCATCTACTGTCACTGCTCAGCTACTGCCACTGCTCATCTACTGTCACTGCTCAGGTACTGCCACTGCTCAGCTACTGTCACTGCTCATCTACTGTCACTGCTCAGCTACTGCCACTGCTCAGCTACTGCCACTGCTCAGCTACTGCCACTGCTCAGCTACTGTCACTGCTCAGCTACTGTCACTGCTCAGCTACTGTCACTGCTCAGCTACTGTCACTGCTCAGCTACTGTCACTGCTCAGCTACTGTCACTGCTCAGCTACTGTCACTGCTCAGCTACTGTCACTGCTCAGCTACTGCCACTGCTCAGCTACTGCCACTGCTCAGCTACTGTCACTGCTCAGCTACTGCCACTGCTCAGCTACTGTCACTGCTCAGCTACTGTCACTGCTCAGCTACTGTCACTGCTCAGCTACTGTCACTGCTCAGCTACTGTCACTGCTCAGCTACTGTCACTGCTCAGCTACTGTCACTGCTCAGCTACTGTCACTGCTCAGCTACTGTCACTGCTCAGCTACTGCCACTGCTCAGCTACTGCCACTGCTCAGCTACTGCCACTGCTCAGCTACTGCCACTGCCTACTGCACTGTCTGCAGCTCACTATGCCACTGCTCAGCTACTGTCACTTTGCTCAGCTACTGTCACTGCTCAGCTACTGTCCTGTCACTGCTCAGCTACTGTCACTGCTCAGCTACTGCCACTGCTCAGCTACTGTCACTGCTCAGCTACTGCCACTGCTCAGCTACTGCCACTGCTCAGCTACTGCCACTGCTCAGCTACTGCCACTGCTCAGCTACTGCCACTGCTCAGCTACTGTCACTGCTCAGCTACTGTCACTGCTCAGCTACTGTCACTGCTCAGCTACTGCCACTGCTCAGCTACTGCCACTGCTCAGCTACTGTCACTGCTCAGCTACTGCCACTGCTCAGCTACTGTCACTGCTCAGCTACTGCCACTGCTCAGCTACTGCCACTGCTCAGCTACTGTCACTGCTCAGCTACTGTCACTGCTCAGCTACTGCCACTGCTCAGCTACTGTCACTGCTCAGGTACTGCCACTGCTCAGCTACAGCCACTGCTCATCTACTGCACTGCTCAGCTACTGCCACTGCTCAGCTACTGTCACTGCTCAGCTACTGTCACTGCTCAGCTACTGCACTGCTCAGCTACTGCCACTGCTCAGCTTACTGTCACTGCTCAGCTACTGTCACTGCTCAGCTACTGCCACTTTCTACTGTCACTGCTCAGCTACTGTCACTGCTCAGCTACTGCACGCTCAGCTACTGTCACTGCTCAGCTACTGTCACTGCTCAGCTACTGCACTGCTCAGCTACTGTCACTGCTCAGTACTCCACTCTCAGCTACGTCACTGCTCTTCAGCTACTGCACTGCTCACTACTGCCCCTGCTCAGCTACTGCTCACTGCTCAGCATACTGTCACTGCCTTCCAGCTACTGTCACTGCTCAGCTACGCTCACTGCTCAGCTACTGTCACTGCTCAGCTACTGCCACTGCTCAGCTACTGCTACTGCTCAGCTACTGCCACTGCTCAGCTACTGTCATGTCAGCTACTGCTACTGCTCAGCTACTGTCACTGCTCAGCTACTGCCACTGCTCAGCTACTCACTGCTCAGTACTGCTCACTCTCAGTACATCACTGCTTTCAGCTACGTTCACTGCTCAGCTACTTCACTGCTCACTACTGTCACTGCTAAGCTACTGCACTGCTCAGCTACTGCCACTGTCAGTAACGCTCACTGTTCAGCTACTGCTACTCCAGCTTTCCCGCTCACATGCACTCCTGTCACCATTCAGCTATGCACTGCTCAGTACAGTCATGCTCATATGCACTGCTCACTTATAGCTCACTGCTCAGCTACTGTCACTGCTCAGCTATGTACTGCTCAGTCTAGCTCACTATGCCAGTCACACCTCACTCTAAGCCCTTTATCATGTCAGTGATGCTCGCTATGAGTAGCCACAGCTCAGCTATTCATGTAATAAGTCATGTATATCAGCACTCTAAGCTTTACAGTATTGTCTTTAAATCTTATATATACACGTCTTATAAGCTCACTATATACAGTCACCCTTCTTATAGAGCTCCTCTATATACAGTCAGTTGTCTTTTAAATCTCCTCTATATACAGTCACTCCTCTTATAAAGCTCTTCTATATAGTCACCCCTCTTATAAAGCTCCACTGTATACAGTCACCCTCTTATAAAGCTCTTCTACATACAGTCACCCCTCTTATAAAGCTCTTCTATATACAGTCACCCTCTTATAAAGCTCCACTATATACAGTCACCCTCTTATAAAGCTCTTCTATATACAGACACCCCTCTTATAAAGCTCTTCTATATATAGTCACCCATCTTACAAAGCTCCACTATATATAGTCAGTTGTTATAAAGCTCCTCTATATACAATCACCCTTTTATAAAGCTCCACTATATACAGTCACTCCTCTTATAAAGCTCTTCTATATGCAATCACTCTCTTATAAAGCTCTTCTATATATAGTCACCCCTCTTATAAAGCTCCACTATATACAGTCAGTTGTCTTATAAAGCTCCAATATATACAGTCACCCCCTCTTATAAAGCTTCACTATATACAGTCACCCCTCATATAAAGCTCTTCTATATACAGTCAGGTGTCTTATAAAGCTCCATTATATATAGTCACTCCTCTTATAAAGCTCCACTGTATACAGTCACCCCTCTTATAAAGCTCTTCTTTATAGTAGTTGTCTTATAAAGCTCCTCTATATCAGTCCTCTCTTATAAGCTCACTACAGTCACTCTTATAGCTCCACTGTTACAGTCACCTATTATCTCTCATACAGATGTTTTAACCCATGTTAACCTTAACTCCTTATAGAGTGTCAAAACTCCTTATAAGTCACCTCTATAAGCCATATTAGTCCTTATAACTCTATACAGGCAGGTGTCTTATAAAGCTCCATTATATACAGTCCTCTATAAAGTCACTTTAGTCACCCTCTTTGCCCCATGTCACCTCTATAAAGCTCTTGGTTCCTCGATCCGATCCTCGTGATCGATCTCGTGATCATGGTATCTCGTGACCGTCTCGATCCGTGTGATCTGATCCCTGGTGCCGAGTGAGAGGCCCTGATCTGGAATTGTAATGCTTGCCTCTTCAGTGGAGGACTGGGGACCGCATTCTAGGGCAGATTACGAAGGGAGTTAGGTAAGACTAATGAAATGAGAGAAAATAGAAGGTTGATAAGAATAAAAATAAAATTAATGAAGGAGAAATGTTATTTTATTATTTTTAGTAGTAGTAGTAGTAGTAGTAGTATTATCAATATGACAATATTAACATTAAAATAATTATTGGGTCAGCTTTTCGCTTTGTGAAGACCGTCATCCAATCATGACTTCATAAATATACACTGAGGAAACTTTGCTATAACAAAGGTTTACAACCCTCTCTCTCTCTCTCTCTCTCTCTCTCTCTCTCTCTCTCTCTCTCTCTCTCTCTCTCTCTCTCTCCTCTCTCTCTCTTATAACTCCACTTATACATCACCCCTATTATACTCTTCTTCCTTCTTCTCCTTATCTCTTTCTCCTCTCTCTCTCTCTCTCTCTCTCTCTCTCTCTCTCTCTCTCTCTCTCTCTCTCTCTCTCTCTCTCTCTCTCTCCCCCATTCAGAATAATAAAGAAAAGACTGAAGGTTTCAGGGGAAAGCAATGAACAAGGTCGCCAGAAATCTTCACATCTCCGGAGCAGAAAAAAATTCCTTCAGCATTTTTGTGTGAAATATAAATTGTTATCCGTGGCTGCCCGAGACTGGCTGACGGCCCAGGAATTGGAGGAAATTGTTAAAATTGGGGATAAGTGGCCGAGTCAGTTGAAGAGAGGAGAGGGGAGGTGGGGAGAAGGGGAAGAGGAGAGGGAAGAGAGGGAGGGAGGGAGAGAGAGGGGGGGACTGAGAGGATGAAAATGAGGAGGAAAATGAGAAGAGGTGATGGAGGAGGAGGGGGGAGTAGCAAGGAAATAGAAAGGGTGTGTAGGGGAAGGGTGAGAAGGAGACGGAGTGGGATGTGGAGGGGATGGAGGTGTAGAAGACAATGGGGAAGAAGGAAGAGAGGGGGGATATAGAAGATTACGAAGGAGGTACAGTGGGTGGTAGAGGCGAGTGGGAAGGTCCAGTGTAACATGATACACAATATATGGAGAGAACAAAACCTTTATCTACTTAGTAGAGCTTTTAAAACGGCTCTATTGAAATTCAAAGCTCAAAATTATCCCTCTCATATTTAAAAATCAGCAAGATCATGAGTAATAACCAATTACTGGACCATTAAGACATGAAGATACATTCATACAATGGAAGACAAAGCAAAATGCTGATGTCGTGTAAACTTAACTTTGCAAAAGCCTACGATGAGTGCCACCACGGGCTAACTGTGCCCAAAATGCCAGCAAAAAAAGGAATAACTCTAAAAGTGAGTAGATGGATACTTAACTTCCCAACACACAGAACACAAATAGAGTTAACTGAGGTGTTGCCACGGTGAACAGTTTTGCTTCTCAATATACAGTACTCGCTCCCTTTCTTGTCCATCAAGACACAGTACTCGCTCACTTTCTTGTCCATCAAGACACAGTACTCGCTCCCTTTCTTGTCCATCAAGACACAGTACTCGCTCCCTTTCTTGTCCATCAAGACACAGTACTCGCTCCCTTTCTTGTCCATCAAGACACAGTACTCGCTCCCTTTCTTGTCCATCAAGACACAGTACTCGCTCCCTTTCTTGTCCATCAAGACACAGTACTCGCTCCTTTCTTGTCCATCAAGACACAGTACTCGCTCCTTTCTTGTCCATCAAGACACAGTACTCGCTCCTTTCTTGTCCATCAAGACACAGTACTCGCTCCTTTCTTGTCCATCAAGACACAGTACTCGCTCCCTTGCTGCCATTAAGACATAGTACTTTACATCCTCTTTCTTGTCCATTCAAGACACAGTACTCGCTACTTTCTTGTCCATCAAGACACAGTAACTCTACGTATTCTTGTCCATCACAGACACAGTAACTGGTCCACGGTCTTTTGTCCATCAAACACAGTACTCGCTCCTTTCTTGTCCATCAAGACACAGTACTCGCTCCCTTTCTTGTCCATCAAGACACAGTACTCGCTCCCTTTCTTGTCCATCAAGACACAGTACTCGCTCCCTTTCTTGTCCATCAAGACACAGTACTCGCTCCTTTCTTGTCCATCAAGACACAGTACTCGCTCCTTTCTTGTCCATCAAGACACAGTACTCGCTCCCTTTCTTGTCCATCAAGACACAGTACTCGCTCCCTTTCTTGTCCATCAAGACACAGTACTCGCTCCTTTCTTGTCCATCAAGACACAGTACTCGCTCCTTTCTTGTCCATCAAGACACAGTACTCGCTCACTTTCTTGTCCATCAAGACACAGTACTCGCTCCCTTTCTTGTCCATCAAGACACAGTACTCGCTCCCTTTCTTGTCCATCAAGACACAGTACTCGCTCCCTTTCTTGTCCATCAAGACACAGTACTCGCTCCCTTTCTTGTCCATCAAGACACAGTACTCGCTCCTTTCTTGTCCATCAAGACACAGTACTCGCTCCCTTTCTTGTCCATCAAGACACAGTACTCGCTCCCTTTCTTGTCCATCAAGACACAGTACTCGCTCCCTTCTTGTCCATCAAGACACAGTACTCGCTCCCTTTCTTGTCCATCAAGACACAGTACTCGCTCCCTTTCTTGTCCATCAAGACACAGTACTCGCTCCCTTTCTTGTCCATCAAGACACAGTACTCGCTCCCTTTCTTGTCCATCAAGACACAGTACTCGCTCCCTTTCTTGTCCACATTCTAATATCCAACGTAAACAAAGACATTCACCACAACACAGCATCATTCTTGCAGATAATATTAAAATTTGATTGAAACAGTTATACACAGGAAACCCAGCGTGCCTCCACGCTGATATAAACCAAGTTATGTAGTGAGTCAATGTCAACAATATGATGTTCAATGAGGACAAATTTCAGTTACTACGTTACGGAAGAACTGAAGAAAAAATAAAATCGGAGTACAAAATAAATACAAATCCTTCGATAGAGCGGAACTTAATGTGAGAGACTTGAGAATAATCATGTCAGGTCTCACGTTTAAAGAGCACAACAATGTTATCGCAACCTCAAGCAAAACAATAGACTGGTTAAACAAAATTCTCGAAACAGATGCCAAGCCAGTGATGACACTCTTGATGTCACTCTGGCACTTAGGCTGGACAATTATTACAATCATTACTCTAGGCTGGAATATTGTTGTATATACAAACACTAGAACATCTTATTGGCAACGTTTCGGTTTTGGAAACTTGTCTCAGGCCCAAGGTGACCAAGACCCCAGAACCGAAATGTTTCTAATTAAATATCTTAGTGTTCACATTTTATATCATTTTCCAACAATTTGTCTGTATCTCATAATATTTTTATCATTGTTACATACTGACGCCTCATGAAGGCTGGCGTCTATCCACCTTTCTTATATATAATCTTGCTGAATCTTTAGCTGGTTTAGTGCAACAAATATTATGTTCAAGTTTCCCAACTCTTTGACTCTGATTCGAAATGTAACTAAAGTTAGTCCTGTTCAGTGTTCAAGCAGGTGTAAGGTTCGTCAGGAAACAGGACAAGTGTTTCCTGACGCGGGTCTTAGCCATATGATGACCCACAGTTGGAGTTTTTGGTCATCGGACTGAGGCCTTCCGCTGGCTTACCCATCATTTGACATTAGTAAATACTGATGCAATATTTACTAATGTCATTAGTAAATATTGATGCAATTCAAGAAACAAAATGACTACAGTTATTGTAGTCATTTATTGTATTGTTACAAATGATCGTAATTGAAAATCTGGAATAGTAATTTAAATTGTAATTGACTTTGAATCAAGTAATAACTCTAAATAATTAAAAATATGATAAATAATGTCGAGTAATAGTAATAGTAATTGTAATTATATATTTTCCTCATCAGGTCATTGTAATTGTAACTGAAAATAAAAAAGAGTAATTGAAATTGTAATTGATTTTGAATGATGTCATAACTGCAGGGGATAGATGGCACTGTAAGACAAAAATACACTGGAAAAAGATGGCACTGCAAGACGAAGATGGCACTGCAAGACGAAGATGGCACTGCAAGACGAAGATGGCACAGCACGACGAAGATGGCACTGCAAAACGAAGATGGCACTGCAAGACGAAGATGGAGTTTACCTGAATTTACCTGGAGTTTACCTGAAGTTCACCTGTAGTTTATCTGGAGTTTACCTTAAATTTACCTAAAGTTTACCTGGAGTTTACCTGAAGTTTACCTGAAGTTTACCTGGAGTTTACCTGGAGTTTACCTGAAGTTTACCTGGAGTTTACCCGGAGTTTACCTGGAGTTTATATGTATTTTATCTGGAGTTTACCTGAAGTTTACCTGTAGTTTATCTAGAGTTTACCTTAAATTTACCTAAGGTTTACCTGAAGTTTACCTGAAGTTTATCTGTAGTTTATCTGCATTTTATCTGGAGTTTACCTTAAGTTTACCTTAAGTTTACCTGGAGTTTACCTGGACTCGCCTGCGGAGGTGATCGTCCGCACGACGCGGACCCAGACCATCCCTCCTGGTTACTGGCATGATCGATCAAGCTGTTTGTGCCTGCCACGTGTGCACCACGGCTGATCAGGAGCTGTTTTGGAAGTATACACTATACACAGGAAGTATACACTATACACAGCTTCAGGAGTAATAAGTGAAAGAGGCCGATGAGAGTTAAGAGGCTGGACCAGGAGCTATGAATCAACCCCCCTGCAAGCACAAGTGAATACGACTGTGTGAGAATACATTGATACACTCCTTTAGGTGTAAATACAAGGTACAAGTATAATTCATTATCATATACACCTGGTACTCAAGTGTATATGACAAGCATCATACACATCCTGGCACAAAGATGTATATGATGAGCATCATACACACCTGAGTACTCAGGTGTGTATGACCAGCATTATACACACTTAGTACTCAGGTGTGTATGACCAGCATTATACACACCTAGTACTCAGGTGTGTATGACAAGCATTATACACACCTAGTACTCAGGTGTGTATGACCAGCATTATACACACCTAGTACTCAGGTGTGTATGACAAGCATTATACACACCTAGTACTCAGGTGTGTATGACAAGCATTATACACACCTAGTACTCAGGTGTGTATGACAAGCATTATACACACCTAGTACTCAGGTGTGTATGACCTGCATTATACACACCTGGCACACATGTGTGTATCCTTAACCTGTGGGGAAACGCTAAACCCGTAGGGAGGTCATACACAGCCTAAGAAATGGTAGGCAATCAGGTTTGATCCGAAGAAAAAAAAGGAGCGTAGCTTCCAATTTCTTGGATCAATCCCCTGCCCCTTTGAAGGTGCCAGGGAGGCGTAGTGTGTGTGCAGGAAGCCTCGTAAGACTTCCACTATCAATATGTATCGTATTACCTCCTGAAGCTCTCACCTGCTGCCTGCTGAAACTCGTACCTGCTGCCTGCTGAAGCTCTCACCTGCTGCCTGCTGAAGCTCTCACCTGCTGCCTGCTGAAGCTCTCACCTGCTGCCTGCTGAAACTCTCACCTGCTGCCTGCTGAAACTCTCACCTGCTGCCTGCTGAAGCCCTCACCTGCTGCCTGCTGAAGCTCTCACCTGCTGCCTGCTGAAACTCGCACCTGCTGCCTGCTGAAGCTCTCACCTGCTGCCTGCTGAAGCTCTCACCTGCTGCCTGCTGAAGCTCTCACCTGCTGCCTGCTGAAGCTCTCACCTGCTGCCTGCTGAAGCCTCTTCACCTGCTGCCTGCTGAAGCTCTCACCTGCTGCCTGCTGAAGCTCTCACCTGCTGCCTGCTGAAACTCTCACCTGCTGCCTGCTGAACTCTCACCTGCTGCCTGCTGAAGCCCTCACCTGCTGCCTGCTGAAGCTCTCACCTGCTGCCTGCTGAAACTCGCACCTGCTGCCTGCTGAAGCCTCACCTGCTGCCTGCTGAAGCTCTCACTGCTGCCTCTGAAGCCTCACCCTGCTGCTGAAGCTCTCACCTGCTGCCTGCTGAAGCTCTCACCTGCTGCCTGCTGAACTCTCACCTGCTGCCTGCTGAAACTCTCACCTGCTGCCTGCTGAAGCCCTCACCTGCTGCCTGCTGAAGCTCTCACCTGCTGCCTGCTGAAGCTCTCACCTGATGCCTGCTGAAGCTCTCACCTGCTGCCTGCTGAAGCTCTCACCTGCTGCCTGCTGAAGCTCTCACCTGCTGCCTGCTGAAGCTCTCACCTGCTGCCTGCTGAAGCTCTCACCTGCTGCCTGCTGAAGCTCTCACCTGCTGCCTGCTGAAGCTCTCATCTGCTGCCTGCTGAAGCTCGCACCTGCTGCCTGCTGAAGCTGATAACTGATCTACGCTCTACCGAGAAGCCAGTGTATGGTGCACCACTGAGAAGCCAGTGTATGGTGCACCACTTAGAAGTCAGTGTATGGTGCACCGCTGAGAAGCCAGTGTATGGTGCACCACTGAGAAGCCAGTGTATAGTGCACCACTGAGAAGCCAGTGTATGGTGTACAACTGAGAAGCCAGTGTATGGTGCATCACTGAGAAGCCAGTGTATAGTGCACCACTGAGAAGCCAGTGTATGGTGTACCACTGAGAAGCCAGTGTATGGTGTACCAATGAGAAGCCAGTGTATGGTGCACCACTGAGAAGCCAGTGTATGGTGCACCACTGAGAAGCCAGTGTATGGTGTACCACTGCGAAGCCAGTGTATGGTGCACCGCTGAGAAGCCAGTGTATAGTGCACTACTGAGAAGCCAGTGTATGGTGCACCACTGAGAAGTCAGTGTATGGTGCACAACTGAGAAGCCAGTATATAGTGCACCACTGAGAAGCCAGTGTATGGTGCAACACTGAGAAGCCAGTGTATAGTGCACCACTGAAAAGCCAGTGTATAGTGCACCACTGAGAAGCCAGTGTATGGGGCACCGCTGAGAAGCCAGTGTATGGTGCACCACTGAGAAGCCAGTGTATAGTGCACCACTGAGAAGCCAGTGTATGGTGTACCACTGAGAAGCCAGTGTACGGTGCACCACTGAGAAGCCAGTGTATAGTGCACCACTGAGAAGCCAGTGTATGGTGTACCACTGAGAAGTCAGTGTATGGTGCACCACTGAGAAGCCAGTGTATGGTGCACCACTGAAGCCAGATGTGCACCCTAGAGGTGTATGGTGCACCACTGAGAAGCCAGTGTATGGTGCACCACTGAGAAGCCAGTGTATAGTGCACCACTGAGAAGCCAGTGTATAGTGCACCACTGAGAAGCCAGTGTATGGTGCACCACTGAGAAGCCAGTGTATAGTGCACCACTGAGAAGCCAGTGTATAGTGCACCACTGAGAAGCCAGTGTATAGTGCACCACTGAAAAGCCAGTGTATAGTGCACCACTGAGAAGCCAGTGTATGTGCACCACTGAGAACCAGTGTATGTGCACCACTGAGAAGCCAGTGTATGGTGCACCACTGAGAAGCCAGTGTATGTGCACCACTGAGAAGCCAGTGTATGGTGCACCACTGAGAAACCAGTGTATGGTGCACCACTGAGAAGCCAGTGTATGGTGCACCACTGAGAAGCCAGTGTATGGTGCACCACTGAGAAGCCAGTGTATGGTGCACCACTGAGAAGCCAGTGTATGGTGCACCACTGAGAAGCCAGTGTATGTGACCATGGCATGTAGTGCACACTGAGAAGCCATAGTGTATTATGTGCACCACTGAGAAGCCAGTGTATGGTGCACCACTGAGAAGCCAGTGTATGGTGCACCACTGAGAAGCCAGTGTATGGTGCACCACTGAGAAGCCAGTGTATAGTGCACCACTGAGAAGCCAGTGTATAGTGCACCATCTTGAGAAGCCAGTGTATGGTGACACTGAGAAGCCAGTGTATGGTGCACCACTGAGAAGCCAGTGTATAGTGCACCACTGAGAAGCCAGTGTATAGTGCACCACTGAGAAGCCAGTGTATGGTGCACCACTGAGAAGCCAGTGTATGGTGCACCACTGAGAAGCCAGTGTATAGTGCACCACTGAGAAGCCAGTGTATGGTGCACCACTGAGAAGCCAGTGTATGGTGCACCACTGAGAAGCCAGTGTATAGTGCACCACTGAGAAGCCAGTGTATGGTGCACCACTGAGAAGCCAGTGTATGGTGCACCACTGAGAAGCCAGTGTATAGTGCACCACTGAGAAGCCAGTGTATGGTGCACCACTGAGAAGCCAGTGTATGGTGCACCACTGAGAAGCCAGTGTATGAGTCACCACTGAGAAGCCAGTGTATAGTCACCACTGAGAAGCCAGTGTATGGTGCACCCTGAGAAGCTCAGTGTATGGTGCACCACTGAGAACATGTATGTGCACCACTGAGAAGCCAGTGTATGAAGTGTCACTCACTGAGAAGTCCAGTGTATAGGACCCTGAGAAGCTCAGTGTATGGTGCACCCTGAGAAGCCTAGTGCACTGAAACCAGTAGTGACCACTGAGAAGCCTAAGTGTATGGTTGTACCACTGAGAAGCCAGTGTATAGGTGACCACTGAGAGCCAGTGTATGGTGCACCACTGAGAAGCCATGTATGTGCACTCACTGAGAAGCTAGTGTATGAGTGACCACTGAGAAGTCTAGTGTATGTGACCATGAAAGCAGTGTATGGTGACCATGAGAACTCAGTTATGGTGACCAATGAGAAGCCAGTGTTGGATGCACCCTAGAAAGCTTCAGTGTATGAGTGACCACTGAAAGCCAGTGTATAGGTGCACCATGGAAGCCAGTGTATGGTGCACCACTGAGAAGCCATGTATAGTGACCACTGAAAGCCAGTGTATAGTGCACCACTGAGAAGCCAGTGTATGTGCACCACTGAAAGCCAGTGTATGTGACCACTGAGAAGCCAGTGTAATGTGCCACTGAGAAGCCAGTGTATAGTGCACCACTGAGAAGCCAGTGTATGGTGCACCACTGAGAAGCCAGTGTATAGTGCACCACTGAGAAGCCAGTGTATGGTGTACCACTGAGAAGCCAGTGTATGGTGTACCACTGAGAAGCCAGTGTATGGTGCACCACTGAGAAGCCAGTGTATAGTGCACCACTGAGAAGCCAGTGTATGGTGCACCACTGAGAAGCCAGTGTATGGTGCACCACTGAGAAGCCAGTGTATGGTGCACCACTGAGAAGCCAGTGTATGTTGTACCACTGAGAAGCCAGTGTATGGTGCACCACTGAGAAGCCAGTGTATGGTGCACAACTGAGAAGCCAGTGTATGGTGCACCACTGAGAAGGTCTTGGATTCCTTCATGGTGATGGGGTTTGAAATGGAACTGTTTTGGGAGTCTCGCCTGGAAGGAAGTTATGGACAAAACTGTCGAAACTACTGAATTACTGAGAGACGTCCTCCCTGAGAGACGTCCTCCCTGAGAGACGTCCTCCCTGAGAGACGTCCTCCCTGAAAGACGTCCTCCCTGAGAGACGTCCTCCCTGAGAGACGTCCTCCCTGAGAGACGTCCTCCCTGAGAGACGTCCTCCTTGAGAGACGTCCTCTCTGAGAGACGTCCTCCCTGAGAGACGTCCTCTCTGAGAGACGTCCTCCCTGAGAGACGTCCTCCCTGAAGACGTCCTCCCACTTTATAAGGCAAAATTAAATCAAGAATTTTGACACTGTAATTGTACTTCCTGAGAATTGATCAGTGAGGATAGTCAACCTGCATTCAAACTTGAAGATGGATGTGTGGGTGGCACTCAGCTGTGGCACTCAGTTGTAGCACTTACTTATGCCATCATTTACTTAGTTATTGAGGTTATATAAGGTTATTTTTTGTAGTGTAGTGATGAACAAGACTGTTGTCATGGCAACTGTCAAATTAAATAATATATTGCCAATATTCAACGAAGCTGATTGATGTGTTTGTTTTTGAGTGGAACGAACCTCTAATATTTTTAATATTTTTAACATATTCATGGGAGAGCACTAAGCTTGTAGGGGTTGGTAATGGAGAGGCAATCAGGTTTGATTCAAGGAAATGGATGGTAGAGCCAGCTCCCTGGATCAAGAGCCCTTCACTGGCATCTAGGCACCCACAGTTGAACATTAAGACAACAAATGTTTAACCATCATGTGAACATTGTTCACAGTGGCCCGTGGTCTGGTAGGCAACTCTCTCTTCACACACACAGTGTCCGTGGTTCGATCCTGGGCAAGGGTGGAACACTGGGCGTGTTTCCTTACATCTACCGTCCCCGTGCACCTAGCAAGGAAGTAGGTACCTGGGTGTTAGTTGACTGGTATGGGTCGCATCCTGGAGGAACAGATAAATTACCCCAGTGGAAATAAGACAGACAGTCCTGGATGACGCACCCACTTTCTTAGGTTATCCTGGGTGACTAACCCTCCGGGGTTAAAAATCCAAACAAAAATCTTATCTTAACTATTACCAGGTGAAGGTTCGCACCGCAATCTTCACTTGGTCTCTCCTCAGATTCTACAGATGATTCCGGAATCGATTTCCACGATACCCATGCATTAAAAATCTTAATAAACAGGGTATTAAAGCCTTGAATTTACTCTTCAATTAAATATCTTCATTTTTATTACCTGGATATTAAAAACTTTTATTACGCGGGTATTATTTTTTTAATATCCAGTTAAATACAAAAATACATACATACATGTATACATGTTTGTATAGTTTTATACATTACAATGTATGACCACTCTACACTATTATGTGTTCATGCGAATAGGTAGAGGAGGCTGGGCTTAGGGGATCCTGGGATACCTTTCTTGGTGGGAGTGTTATTGTAGGTGGGAGTGTTATTGTAGGTGGGAGTGTTATTGTAGGTGGGAGTGTTATTGTAGGTGGGAGAGTTATTGTAGGTGGGAGTCTAAGTGTAGGTGGGAGTGTTATTGTAGGTGGGAGTGTTGCTGTAGGTGAGAGTGTTGCTGTAGGTGGAGTGTTATTGTAAATGGGAGTGTTGTTGTAGGTGGGAGTGTTGTTGTAAGTGGGAGTGTTGTTTAAGGTGTGAGTGTTGTTGTAAGTGGGAGTGTTGTTGTAGGTTTAAGTGTTGTAGGTGGAGTGTTGTTGTAGGTGGGAGTGTTGTTGTAGGTGGGAGTGTTGTTGTAAGTGAGAGAGCTGGTGTAGGTGGGAGTGTTGTTGAAGGTGGGAGCATTGTTGTAGGTGGGAGAGCTGTTGTAGGTGGGAGAGTTGTTGTAGGTGGGAGAGCTGTTGTAAGTGGGTGTGTTGTAGGTGGGAGTGTTGTTGTAGGTGATGGTAGTAGTGGGGTGGTGGGTGATGGTAATGGTGGGTGAGGGTAGCGGTGGGGTGATGGGAGAGGGTAGTTGTGGGATGGTGGGTGAAGGTATTGGTGGGGTGGTGGGAGAGGGTAGTGGTGGTGTGGTGGATGAGGATAGTGGTGCGGTGATGGGTGATGGTAGTGGTGGGGTCGTGGATGAGGATAGTGGTGGGGTGGTGGGTGATGGTGTCACTAGTAGTTCAGTGATAGTATTAGCAGTATATAACTGTTAGTTGAGTGACGAGCCTTGCAGGTGATCACTGTCCGTTACTAGCCTTTCTGCTGATCTAAGCCATGTCAAAAGGTCAACCCTTTGAATGCCGTGAGCTCCTTGCTCACCAGCGTCAGTTCTAGTCTAGAGAGTAGAGAGGCCAGGCTACAGCTCTGAGTGTACTCCCATATATTGCCACCAATACATCAGATTCCAACAAAACCACGTCTGTGTTTATTACCCAATCCATGAGAAGAACCCCCACGACAAATGGTGGCAACTTGTGGGCATGAATTTCGGGTATTTACTCAGATTTAAGAAGATAGAGCTGGGTCAGTGAGTACCGCCGGCGTCTCTCAAGAACCAACCGCTACTCACCTACCTCCAGCTGCCAGCCTGCAGAGCCAGTTTGTACAGCCGTTCTCAAGCCCTGGCTTATAATTTCAAGTAAACCTCCGAAGAGTTAATCTGGGTTTCCAGTGACTGATTTTAGGAAGTTAAATGCAAAAACAATTCCAGATCGCTTCCCACTTCCTGTACTTGGTAACCTTGGTAACATCAGAGATAAAGTCTTCTCGACCCTAGATTTGTTACAAGGGTTTTGGCAAGTCCCTCTTCACGAGGACAGCCAAGAGCTAACCGCATTCTCCACTCCAACAGGCCATTTTCACTTCCTCCGTATGGCTTTTGGTTTCTTCACCTATCACATTCTCGAGGCTCATGACCAATATTTTTAGAGGCCTCATGGGTAACGCACTTACGGTGTACTTAGATTATGTGGTTGTCATGTCACAAGACGTGGATTTTCAACTGAAAAGACTTGATGTAGTACTTGGTAAGCTTGAAGAAGCCAATTTAAAGATCAAACTGTCTAAATGTCAATTTTTCAGATCAGATATCAAATTTCTTGGTCACGTAGTCACTCCTAGAGGGGTTACGACTGACCAAAGTAAAGTAACTGCAGTATTAAATTTTCCATCTCCCAAAACTGCTGATGCCGTAAGATCCATTGTGGGCTTAGCAGGTTTTTATAGATCATTCATTGCAAATTTTTCTTCCATAGCAGCTCTTCTAACTGATTTGCTTAAGAAAGATCCTCCATTTATTTGGACCTTCCGTCAATAAAGAGCATTCCAAACTCTCAAAGAAAAGCTAACATCTGCTACAATTTTTAAATTCCAGATTTTTCAAAGCCTTTCTACCTAACAACTGATGCTAGTTCCATTGGCATAGGTGCCGTACTCGCACAAAAGACCGGTAGCAAGTACAACACAGTTGCATTTGCTAGCTGAGTCCTTACAAAGGCTGAATGTAATTATACAGTAACTGAGCAAGAAGCTTTAGCAATAATATGGTCTTTAAAGCACTTCCGAGACATCATCATATATCAGTACTCTGTTCATGTCTTCACAGACCATAAAGGTATCAACCTTTATTCCAGAATAAACAACCTACTGGAAGACTAGCCAGATGGTCCTTTACTATCCAAGAGTTCAACCCTACCTTTGAACATTTACCTGGCAAGTCAAATGTAGTTGCAGATGCTTTATCGCATCATGTTAGTGTAGTAACTGCCGATCCTCCATTTAGTGCTGAGGATGTAAAGAATGCCCAAAGAACAGATCCCATGTGGTCTGGTGTGATTCGATTCCTGCTCCAGGAAGATCTCATTCTTACTGTGAAGCCACCAGCACCCATCAGTGACTTTGTCATGGACCAAGAATTACTGTATCAAACAGCCGAGCTGGGTACTCCTAGCAGAAGGGTATACCAGTTAACAATTCCACAGTCACTAGTGAATGTAGCCTTACAGCTAGTTCACAAGGTACCAGGTGTTGTGCACCCTGGTATGGATCGTTCTGAAAAACAAGCCAGATTGAAATACTTTTGGCCTCGAATGGCAACTGATATTACTGAGTATGTTAAGAAATGTAGTGTCTGTATGCAACATAAAGGCAATGTTACTGGTCCTAATCCTATCCAGGTGTATCCAACTACTAGTGAGCCATGGGAAAAAGTTGCGCTAGATCTGTTAACTAATTTCCAATGTTCCCTCCAAGGCAACAAACATCTGTGTTATGGTAGATCATTTCACCAGATATTGTGACTTAGTTCCTATTGCAGATAAGACTGCCGAGACAGTAGCTAAAGCGTTCAAAGAACTTATAATCTGCAGACATACCACTCCTAAGTCCCTAATAACAGATAATGGAGGTGAATTTTGTAATGAGATTCTTGAAAATTTGTGTTCTTTGTTCAGGATCTCAAAATCGACCATTGTTCCTCACCATCCTGCCAGTAATGGTTTAGTGGAAAGAACTAATAAAAGTTCTTGACGTCTTGAGAGCCACTATCAATCCCAATAGTGCGACCTGGGATGAAGTTATAACTGATGTTCAGTGTACAATAAATTCTGCTTACAATGCTTCAATAGGTGACACTCCACATTATGCGTTGATAAGCGTTTGCCCAATGAGCTGTTATATTCTAATCAGAAACCAACTTACAATCCTGATGATTTCTTAGCAACTTGTACCAGCCAAGCTCAGAGTGTTTTCTGAAGAATCCGTGAAACACTTCATAAGTCAACAGCAGAATTTACAAGAGTAACTAACACCCGAGCCAAACCGACCAAAGTTAAAGTAGGTTCGAGAGTTATGCTGACTAACTTTAACAAAATGTCTGCAATGCCTAAGCTTGACCAAAAGTTTGTTGGTCCTTACTGAGTAGTTGAACATATTAATGGCAATAAGTATAAGGTTAGAGAAATCAGTACGGGTCAGTATAAAGAATCACATTTAGATCATATGAAATTAGTATGCGATGAGGATGACGTCCCTGACAACCAGACAAATGAGACAGACTCTCACAATCTTCCTGATGCTGTACCCTCTACCTCTTATGATCAGTCAGATGATCAACCTGAATGTCGTTATTCCCTACGTACACGACAAGTATTGAGAAGTCCTCAAGTGTCATTTGTGAATACCAATTTAGATCCTCCTCAACAACAAATTGAGTTACCCATTGCAACAAAGTTTGATCCTCCCAGAGATGATAATCATTCAGCATATGTCAATCTCACCCTAGCAGAGTTGGGGTTAAATGTAAATAACCTGTATAGATGAATAATATAGTTTAAATTGTATTTCAACTGTGTGTTACAATATCAACTTAGTATTATTCAAGAATTTTTTTGTGTGTGTGTTCACGTTCTCTCCGAATTCTGAGATTTAACAGTACAGTGGACCCCCGAGTTACGATCAACTCGGAAATCGTACAATTATGTAAGTGTAATATTGTAAGTGCTTTTGTAAGTGTATTTTTGGGGGTCTGAAATGGACTAACCTACTTGACATTATTTCTTAATGGAGAAAATTTGTTCGGTAATGGCACTTTAGCAGCCTTCTGGAATGAATTATGATCGTATCTCGGTGGTCCACTGTACTAGATTTGAGTCCACCGAATCTGCCTTGTCTGTTAATCACTTCCTTCTTTGTAAATATATTTCCTCAGAATCCGTAGATCACATAAATACAGATCGATCGATCAACTTTGTTTTATCTCTTTTATTATAATATTCTAACATTGAGCTCATTAATTCCTATGAATTGTGATATATCATATCTAGTAATGCATTACAAGTTATCTTACAAGTTCCATTACAATAAGATCCATTATATTGATTTCCATCACAATAATATCCTTATGTGTAGTTATTATGTTCAGCTGTTGTGTACTTTGACATTGTATACAATCAGCCCAGAGCCGTACGCATGTTGCCTCTAGTTTGTATTAGCTGTATGTCGGGACGACATACATAACATAACCGAGCTGTCACTAGAGTTCAGTGATAATATTAGTAGTATATATAACCGTTAGTTGAGTGACGAGCCTTGCAGGTGATCATTGTCCGTTACTAGCCTTTCTGCTGATCTAAGCCATGTCAAAAGGTCAACCCTTTGAATGCCGTGAGCTCCTCGCTCACCAGCGTCAGTTCTCGTCTAGAGAGTAGAGAGGCCAGGCTACTGCTTGAATGTACTTCCCTATATTGCCACCAATACATCAGATTCCAACCAAACCACATCTGTGTTTATTACCCAATCCATGAGAAGAACCCCCACGACAATGATAGAGGTGGGCTGGTGGGTACGGGTTGGGGGATAGCAGTGGTGGGGTGGTGAGTAGATAGTTTTAGGAGTTTGGTGGTGGGTGGGTGAGGTAATGATGGGGGGTGGTGAGGGTAGTGGATGGGGTGGGGTGGTGGGTGGTGGATGATGGTATGTTTGGGTGGTGGAGATGGGGTGATGATTGTGGTGGTGATGTGGTGTGTGGTGGTGGTGAGTGTTTTGAGTGGTGGTGTTGTTTGGAGTGGTGTATGGTAATGGGTGGGGTGATAGTATTGTTGTGGTGGTGGGTGATGGTATTATTGTTGTGGTGGTGGGTGATGGTATTGTTGTGGTGGTGGGTGATGGTGTGTATGGTAGTGGTGGTGGGTGATTGGTATTGTTGTGGTGGTGGGTGAGGATAGTGGTGGGGTGGTGGATAAGGGTAGTGGTGGGTGAGGGTATTGTGGTGGTGCGTGAGGATTTTGGTGGGGTGGTGGGTGATGGTAGTGTTGTGGTGGTGGGTGAGGGTAGTGGTGGGGTGGTTTGTGATGGTATTAGTGGGGTGATGGTAGTGTTGAGGTGGTGGGTGATGGTAGAATTGTGGTGGTGGGTTATGGTAGTGTTGTGGTGGTGAGTGATTGTAGTGGAGGGGTGATGGTTGGTGGTAATGGTGTGGTGGGTGATTTTATTGTTGTGGTGGTGAGTGATGGTATTGTTGTGGTGGTGGGTGATGGTAGTGTTGTGGTGGTGGATGATGGTAGTGTTGTGGTGGTGGGTGATGGTAGTGTTGTGGTGGTGGGTGATGGTAGTGTTGTGGTGGTATGTGATGGTAGTGTTGTGGTGGTAGGTGATGGTAGTGTTGTGGTGGTGGGTGATGGTAGTGTTGTGGTGGTGGGTGATGGTAGTGTTGTGGTGATGGGTGATGGTAGTGGTGGTGTGGTGGGTGAGGGTAGTAATGGGGTGGTGTGTGATGTTAGTGTTGTGGTGGTGGGTGATGGTAGTTGTGGGATGGTGTGGGTGATGGTAGTGGTAGGGTGGTGGGTGATGGCAGTGTTATGGTGGTGGGTGATGGTAGTGGTAGGGTGGTGGGTGATGTCAGTGTTGTGGTGGTGGGTGATGGTAGTGGTGGGGTGGAGGGTGATGGTAGTGGGGGATGGTGGTTGACGGTAGTGTTGTGGTGGTGGGTGATGGTAGTGGAGGGGTGGTGGGTGATGGTAGTGGTAGGGTGGTGGGTGATGGCAGTGTTGTGGTGGTGGGTGATGGTAGTGTTGTGGTGGTGGGTGATGGTGGTGGTGGGTGATGGTGGTGTTGTGGTGGTGGGTGATTGTGGTGGTGGGTGATGTAGTGGTGGGGTGGTGGGTGATGGTAGTGTTGTGGTGGTGGGTGATGGTAGTGGTGGGATGGTGGGTGACGGTAGTGGTGGAGTGGTGGGTGATGATAGTGGTGGGGTGGTGGGTGATGGTAGTGGTTGGGTTGTAGGTGAGGGACCTGGTGGGGTGGTAGGTGAGGGCTGTTGTGGGGTGGTGGGCATGGGTAGTGGTTGGGTGGTGGGTCAGGGTAGTGGGGGACGTAGACACAACATCTACCATCACCTCAGGGTCCATTCACTGCTTCCTTTTGTCCAGAGCTTTTATCATGTGATGGTCCTGTGGATGCTGCCTCTCTTGCCTCTACACAAACAAATAATAATCCGATCTCTCCCTGGCCGCTGCTCAAGTGCTGCTCAGGTTACCACTCACATGGACCTCCTGTCACTAACGCTCACCTCACCTTGACGTAACAATCAGACGTTACCACTGGTCCAATTGATTTCGATGCTATAGAGCCAAGGCACTTCGACCTTCAAGGAATAAACGAAGGAAGATCCAAGATTCGAAGATCGTTTTCGCCTGTTAGTAACTCAGTGTTCCTGGCAATAATACAATAAACAAAACTCACATAAAACACACAAAACAAATAAATTTTATCACACCATGACCATCACCAATTAAAAAATCAAACATTAAATTTTAAATATCTAGAGACTTACCTGAAAAGTTCACTGAGGTCCCTACTTAAGTGTGAAAGCCGAAGTTGTAAGCAAACTAATGAAATGGGCTGCACACACACACACAAAGAGGCAGGTGGCTATCAATAACATGTCCTCAGTCAACAATCATCTCAACGTGACGATTTCTGTTGAACAAAGAGGGTCATACGCCGAAGTATTGTTGAACACTGTATAACTTGTTGCTCATCTGTAGGGCCCGTTGTGCCCACTTCCTAAAGACTCTTCTGTGTATGTGGCTCATAAGTCACTATGAGGCAGACGTCTGCTACACAGGAAGCTCTAAATAGTAGCCTTTGCCTCAGAATCTGCCCATCCATTTCCCTGAACCCCGACATGGCCCAGGCAACAACAGAACACCAAATCCTTGCCCTGGGTGTGGAGACCTTCAGGAAAAGTACCCTGATACTGGTGAAGGGCTCTTGTTACAAGAAATGGAGCTAGCTTCCCCTTAGATACAACTTGATTATCTTTCATTCCTCAGACACTGAATGATGCGTTTGTGTTGCTGTGAAAAACAAAAGGAAATTTATATACTGGATAAATGGAACCCTCAAAAGAAGAGAGGGCAAGCCAGTGATGATACTCAAAGTCACTTGTACTTTCTAGACTGGACTACTGCTGTACCCTGACAACTCTTTCTAAGGCAAAAAGACTGTCTTGAAGCCCCCAGGCTTGAAACTCAGGATTGTTGCTTCCAACACTAGAGAAGGGAAAGAAGCCATCAGAAAAGGTTATGACCACTTCTGAAGGATTGTTAACCACCTGTCCATGATAGAGAAAGCATTGGGAAGGACTTCCCAGACATCTTTTTGATCATATTCCTTATGAAACGAACACTGGACGTACGTTTAGGTTTTCTGAATACCTAAGCACCCATTAGTAGATCAGTTTATTAACCAAGGAACAGAGGTACCTGAGAAACGATAGGTTGTATGCATAATCCAATGGAGCTTCTCACAGGAGTTGGCAGATGAGACCCAAGCCACCTGACTGAGGAATGCTAATCACTGCTGCCCAGAGACAATACTAACAAATTTGCGGGGTACCTCACAGACTAGGTCAGCAAGAAATAAGCTATCTAAAATCCAATATGGAGAGAGGAACGAGGATGACAATGTCAGGTCCTCCTCACCCTCTCTGATGGTCACAGCACGTAACTGTGCCATGAAGGAGCACAGACTCACATTGCCCCGAGGTTAGTCTTCTGCAAACATTAAACTGACAGGCCATAGTCCCGAAAGTGAACATGGATATCTTCAATATGGGGCCTAATGTCCCAACAGTTCCAATGCACAAGAGAATATATAAGGAAACTGGAGTTCAAATTAACGTACATAGAGGAAACCCTAGCAAGAGAGTCTGCTCGTTTTACCTTCGTGGACTGGCATTAGTCACGGAGGTAGACTGCAAAGTATTCCCAGAGTCATTCAAAACTTCAAACTAGTTAGAGATGACCAGGTCTTCTGGGCAGGAGTAGTTTTGACATTTGCACAGCACATTGACTGTGTAAGTCACTCAGTATTCATAGCCCAAAAAATAAATACAACATACAAACACAATCCTCTACTGGGCCTTAGGATGACCCAGACCCCTTGAAAGGCCAAGGGCCAAGGACAGCAACAACCGGTTTCCAGGTCAAGTGTTTCTTGGTCACTGCCTTGAAACCTGTCTGTGCAGGGGTCACTAGGAGTCACTTCTGCAGAGTAACCAGATGTTGGTGCCTCGACAGACACAAATGTTAAAAGACAACGAAGAGAAAGAGAGAGAGCCAAGAGTTGAGCACCATCAGTCGCCACTCCTGGATTCCCAGGTGACCTTCAGTAATACTACCGTCACCAGACAGCCACAGGATTTACTATCTGATGTGCCAACAGGTGGTCCACCAGGTCCACCTGACGATCTAGTCCCCTCACCAGTGCCATCTCAGCATTGCAATTGGTTCGAGAACAGAGAGTAACAATGATCTCTTAAGCAGTTTTCTGGAGCAAAATTTAACGAATGAGAAAAAAATAATGCTACTGAAGCCAAATAATGGGATGGGGGGTAGGAATCCTGGGTTCTTAGGTTAAGCCGTTCAAACCTTGGTACCACGATAAAGTGGCCCAGTATCCGGACAAAAGGCTTTCTAACATCTACCATTTATGAGACTCGTTTTGATATTAAATTTTCCTCAAACTGAAGATTTGTTGTCATAATATTACACTCCACGTGGACTACAATCTGTGACGTTGGGATCTGCAGCATAACCACTTCCTCCCAGGTATACGAAAACTTGAGGAGCACCAAGAGTCTTGTGCACGGAGATGGTTACAGAGGAAGTTAGTGACGTGGGAGAACACAGGCGTTCTACTGGTGGGTGCGGACATGACGTCACAGGTTAACATCCCATGGGTGGGTCAGGTGACGGGGTGTTCCGGCCCAACCCTGGGTGGGGGAGGGTGGCGACACCCGGGAAGGAGTGCGATGGCGCCAATGGTCGGGGGAAGATGCCTGACCTTGCCAGGGGTGTTAGGGGTAAACTCTGCAGCCTGCACCAGTCATGGCCTAGTGCTGGCCACCAGAGGACGTGTTTTCTGCGCTCTCCTGCCACACACACACACTCTTAGGAGCATCGTATCCTCCACACAACTGCTTCCAATAAGGTAAGTTCACCTTTGGTTTACGGAGCCTCAGGCCCCAGCATCTTACCTCTCACTCAACCTTCAACCAGTGTTTTAGCTCATATTTTTTTTTATTGACAACATAATCTTTATTATAAAGATACTCAAATATTTATTACAGTCAGCAGCATAAATTTGCACAATGGTTCTGAAGTTACATAGAAATTTTAAACATACATTATGCACCATTAACTTACGGTAACGTAATAAGGTCAAACATACAGGATTTATACACCAAGAAGCGTACATTTCTCAGCGTATATATGCTGAGAGTTCAATTTAAACCCTATTTTAGGGATTAAAGTATTCTTGTCTGGTGGTGAACAGGTTACGTGCAGCGTTAATGAATGTAGTGCAGCCGATAGGTTTTAAACCCCTGTAATCAGCCAAGGTCAAACAATGTGACCTGTATTAATGAATGAAGTGTAGTTGATAGGCTTTAACCCCCCCCCATTAACCAACCAAGGTCAAACAATGGGATCAGTGGAATCCCTAATCAAGTTAAACGCTCCTGAAATTTATTTATCTTAGTTTCTGCTGAAATGAGGCACATGGCTGCCACACTGAAGCATCCCAGCTCAGATCTACATAAATATATATACGAGTGTTAACATCACGTGGCCCACATGACCGACCATTGTAAACAAACTTCAAGTGCGTTACCTAGCAATGACATGCTAAAAATCTTGCTTACCTGTGTTTCATAATTGTTCTTCTCGTTGTCTCAGGTCAACGGTGTTTTGCATGTATTTTTTTCCCTGCAGTAAATTGTATTTGTAAACGTGGAGGCATGGAGAAAACGTTGAAAACAACGTAACTTGTGAATTAAATAAGTTCAAAAGTGGAAATAGAATTACAAGTCTTTGTCGATGATTATTGGTTACTAAAAAATCCTAATTTGTTACCCTTAAATTTTTAATATTGTTTTTATTTATAAATTTTAAGTTAAAGAATATAACAGGCCCTTGTATTAACTGACACACACTGCCGGTTGGTAAATATTTAATTTGTGACGACACGAAAAATACTATACAGGCTATCGTAGCTGGTCAAGTTTGCTAGCCTATGATATGGGAAGGGAACCTTAGACGACGTTTCGATCCATCCTGGACCATTATCTACACTGTTCCTTCCAAATTGGGAGTTATTTGTGTGAGTAAGTTTATCTAGGTAACATATAAATACAGTCACACAAATTATCATACATATTAACATGTGTAAATTACATAGGATGGCCTCCAAAAAAGTCAAAGTGATTAATTTCCATGGGGGTTCTTGTGAATCTTGTGAACCTATACAATGAAGATTTAAATCATCATAAATAATTTTCTATACGCCTATATAAAGACGTTAGGAAATATGTGTTACATGACGCTCGACTTAAAGTAAACAGTGTGTTACAGAGCGTAACACCAGAAGTGTTACATGTCAGGTGTTGAGTGAATCGAGGCTACAGCCAGATGCTTCCACCATTATTATGAGACGATGAGAGAAAAGTGGTTAGAAAACATATCAGGATAACACTTTTGAAGACAGGCAGCGTCACAGCTGTGAAGGTGAGAATAACCTTACTACCACATTCCTGTAGAGAGGGAACGTCAGGGCTGTGGAGATAGGATAACCCCATCACAACATTCTTGTGGGCAGGCATCATCACAGCTGTGAAGGTGAGGGGTAACCCCATCACAACATTCTTGTAGACCAGCATCATCACAGCTGTGAAGGTGAGGGGTAACCCCATCACAACATTCTTGTAGACCAGCATCATCACAGCTGTGAAGGTGAGGGGTAACCCCATCACAACATTCTTGTAGACCAGCATCATCACAGCTGTGAAGGTGAGGGGTAACCCCATCACAACATCCTTGTAGACCAGCATCATCACAGCTGTGAAGGTGAGGGGTAACCCCATCACAACATTCTTGTAGACCGGCATCATCACAGCTGTGAAGGTGAGGATAACTCCAACTTAACATTTTAGGAGACAGCCAATGAACAATTAGTTATAGAAACAAAATATGAGGATTATATTTAGATTTTTACCGCCGAAGCGGCGCATATCCATTCTGTGGATGGTAGTGGCTAGTTAATTGTGCACCTCATCTCCAGTGTAGACGGTAACGCAAGATCATGTAGATACACGAAGGACCTAGGCTGGAGGCAGTAATGCTGTTTCTGAGTTCAATGTATGGTGTGATTGTTGTGTTGGTGTGATTGTTGTGTTGGTGTGATTATTAAAGACGATCTGGTGGTATGAGTTATCAACAAAACAATTTAGTAATTTCATTAATATTAAATATTACAGGAATTATCAAAATTCAGACTATCCTTCTATATACAGGATCTGCCAGGAGCTACATACATGACCTCTGTATTAGCATGGTTACGTTGCAGTTGGGTTTGGAGCATAATTCAGCATAATTATACTATGCTGATTGTCGTGAATAGATCCATGAATCAGTATGATATAATTGGAGAGAAAAGTGTTTTTTTTAAGAAGCTTCTGCTTGTTTGACCGCTCTGGCTGAAAATCTATTAAGTAAGATAAGAAGTCCCGAGAAGACAGTGGTAGATGGCAGGTGACCACGATACGTCAGCCTTGTGGGCAGGTCAGTTAGTTACCGTTAATTAAGTCCTATCATCTATACGACGGACATTTTAACGTCGCAATCCCTCTCCCTTTACTTCCTGTACACTAACAATAAAGACAGTTTATTCCCTAAAATAGGGACTAGAGTAAACTCTCAGTGTATATAAACATATATAAACTCCTGCGTATACACCCGGACAGGTCAGAAGTGTCCACTGCAATAAGTGGGTCAGCTGAGGTAAATAACGCCAGCAGTCAGCGTCTCACGCTCATGTGTGAGTGGAAATTTCCCCGGATAATTTACCCCAAGATAAACCTGAAAAGTCAAGCAGTGTGGTTTATTATATAAATGGTTTAGAAACCCAACAAGCAGATGATTGAGACGCTTGTGCAACACTTGTGCAACACTTGTGCAACACTTGAGTATATTGTGGAAACGTTTCGCCAGGCAGTGGCTTCCTCAGTCCAATACAGAGAAGAAATGGGTATATCTGTATACCTGTAGGGTGTTCCGGGGGGGTCAACGCCCCCGCTGCCCGGTCCATGACCAGGCATCGCCGTGTGTCAGGGCCTGATCAACCAGGCTCTTACTGCCGGCAGCACGCAAACCGACGCATGAACCACAGCCCGGCTGGTCAAGGTGGAAGAGATAAAGAGGAGGGTTGAAGCAATCACCAGACTCAAGAGTCAATTACATTTATAATTTCAATTACAATTCCAGATTCTCAATTTCGTTTTCAGTTACAATTACCTGATATTTTTTATTCACTTATTTTATTGATTTTATTGATGTTAAAATCATTGTTAAATGTTGGGAATAAGAAGGAAACATTTTACTGGATATTTAACATTTCATTGTCAATACTTGAACACTGAACAAGAACATTAGTTGCATGTTCAGTTAGAACCAAAAAAAAAAAAACATGCACCTAAAGTCAGTACCTGACCAACCGGGCTGTAGTTCGTACATCAGTTTGCGTGCGGCCAACAGTAACAGCTTGGTTGATCAGACCCTGATCCACCACGAGGCCTGGTCTCAGACCTGGCCGCGAGGGCGTTGACCCCCGAAACCCTCTCCAGGTAAACTCCAGGTAAACAATATTGGTTGCATTAATCAACAAAGATGCAACGAGATTACAAATATCTGAGTAAGCTTCGTTGCACATAATGCAATATGTTAAATATAAAACATAATGTTTAGTAATATATCTGTTATTCAGTTCACTACAGTTTAAACAAGGGAACTGCACCAAGAAGCTGAGTAAAATTACAATAATTATTGCAATACATTGTTGCAGAACGTTGGAGATGTGTTATTTCATATCGTCTCAAATAATGACAATAATATTGACTTGACTGGAGCAAAACTGATTACAAACTAATGTGACATTTTATTGTGGCAACGTTTCGCTCTCCAGGAGTTTTATCAAGCCAACGGCTCCGTTAAGCCATTGGCTTGACACAATAAAATGTCACATTAGTTACATCTGTGTTCAGTTACCTAACATTCTGTTTGTAATTCTACCATTATTACTGTGCTACACTCTCTGACGGTGGCTGTGCCGCTGACACTCCTCTTGCTTGTGTCTTCAGCTGCAGCGTCTCGGGAGGAGAAGCCCTCGAATAGGCCAAGGATCTACGTCGAACGGAACACAGTCCTCCTGTATATACTTTTTCAAACCTTATTATAGTTCATTAGTATATGATTTCCATTCACCTCCAGCTGAAGAGGACATGAACGATAAAAAGTGGAGACTCTTACTTGTATTTGGCTTAGACTCAGATAATCCATCTTCCTGGGTTATTTCCTACCCTGTCTCCTCATACTCTGATGTGCTTGCAGTAATAATCCTGACCTCTTGAGGAACCTGTTCTTCTTTTTTATTCTGATGGAAGTTATTCTAACTTGAGCAGGGATAAAAAAAAAAGGTGCTTGTTATGTCAGTCATCTTCAAAAATGGATCAAGTCTTCATTTCACTGCTTCGTACAGTGATGGAGGCCTTAGATTAAGAGCTCTTTTAGTGCTGCGATCTCCATTTGAGATAATTTCTTGTTTTTATTCTGTCTACCACTCTAGAATCTACAGAATTGCTGACATGTTCAGATCTTTCAGAACTGGCTTGATCAACTTCAGTTGTGATTGCAGTGAAATTCCTTACTCTTGGAAGAACGTTGCACCACAAGTTGACTTTCCGACTGAATTCCCAAGAGATGTTTTTTTCTTTTTAATTCTCTAGGGAGAGAATTATTGACCTCTGGGTTAGTGAGATCATCTTTTACAAAGTTGTTGAGTGTCAGCACAGCAGCTCAGACCTTCTAGCTAAAAAAAAATTAGAATACTTTTTACGTCCATTTCCTCCTCAATTATATTTGCCTCTTCCTGATACTTATAAGTTACATTTCTGAGCTCAGTGACGTCAAAGTCAGTGAAACACACATCCAATGTCTTCATCATTGATGAGGCATTGTCTGCAACATCTTTCTTTAATTTACCTCTGATACCATAACTGTCAACCAACCTCTCTTATGCAGTTGCAGTCTTAAAGACAGTATGTCTCTCTTCAGATATATCACAAGCAAGAGCTCTCGACTTCAGATCCCAGTTGTTTTTCATAAAATTAATTGTTACCTTAAGAAATGACATCTTATGATTGGTCCAGAGATCTAATGTTAGACGAACTCGGCCGAGAGCTTGAAATTATTTTTGCATTGCAGCCGCCATCTTGTGTGTGCTGGAAGAATTATGTTAATAATTATTGATAGTTCAGAAATCACAAATTTCGGTTCTGATTCTAAAATATCTAGGAAAACAGATGCCAATATTCAGTGGCATCTGGTTACATGCGATAGAATGCAAGAAGTTTTTATTTTCTTAAGGATCATTAAATTATTTTGGCTAAACTTCGCTACTTTGTCTTAGTCTTGAAATCTGACGACTTGGATGATTGTTTCTGTGTACTGGTGCCACTTCCGGTAGTTCTAACAGACATTTTCTTGGGTGCATAATCTTGTTTCTCTCTTAAATACTCAGCATATTTCTTTTCATTACAACGTTATGAATGTGCGGTGATGAAGTAGTCTTCTCTGAAGCCTTAACCTTACTTCTGCAATTATCTGTTTCTCTCGCTATCTGGATTTTCTTGACAGAGATTAAGATACTTCAGAAGTTACTGTGATACTTTCAATGAAGTTTCCATGGTTACTGTATTCACTGTACACTGTTGCTCCAACTTGGCAGTAAACGAAGCTTTTCGGTGTAAACGGAGAAGCAAAAGCTAACAAACACAGTCCAGTTGCATGAACTAACAGACCACTTTGTAAAGGAGTGAGACTGGCACAATATATTACTGCATTACTGGCACTCCCCGGTCGCCCGTATGTGATTACTGTTCAGGAATCAGACTATGTTGTTAAGCAACATCACTCATATAACAGTGGTGAATTTTTTTTTAAAAGCAAGTAGAGGAAATGACAATATTGGCGATGTAGGATCTCCATTACTCTCTTGTCTTCCTTACCTGACCTTCGCTCTCATCAAACTGCATAAAATATTACAAAAATAAACTTGAGAGTCAACTAAATTATAAAACTCCTGAGTAGGACATTCTTGTTACCAAAATTATGAAATATAGCAAGAAATGGTTTCTGCTCATTCATTTTATAAGTCGCCCGAAGGTATTTTTGAATCAGAATTGTCCATGGACGTTTATCCACTCGAGAATTCATAATCGGTATCTTCTTCTTTTCAAAAATAAACTCTGCCCCTAATGTCTCACACCGCTTTCAAAATTATAATCATTAAAAAATAAAACATTCAACAAAAAAACAAGTATAACGTATTTTTTCCACGAAACAAAGAAAGCAATCATCAACAAGTCTGGACTGAGGAAGGAGTCAGTCACACACACACACACCTGAGGGAGGAGTCAGTCACACACACACACACCTGAGGGAGGAGTCAGTCACACACACACACCTGAGGGAGGAGTCAGTCACACACACACACACCTGAGGGAGGAGTCAGTCACACACACACACCTGAGGGAGGAGTCAGTCACACACACACACACCTGAGGGAGGAGTCAGTCACACACACACACACCTGAGGGAGGAGTCAGTCACACACACACACACCTGAGGGAGGAGTCAGTCACACACACACACACCTGAGGGAGGAGTCAGTCACACACACACACACCTGAGGGAGGAGTCAGTCACACACACACACACCTGAGGGAGGAGTCAGTCACACACACACACCTGAGGGAGGAGTCAGTCACACACACACACACACCTGAGGGAGGAGTCAGTCACACACACACACCTGAGGGAGGAGTCAGTCACACACACACACACCTGAGGGAGGAGTCAGTCACACACACACACCTGAGGGAGGAGTCAGTCACACACACACACACCTGAGGGAGGAGTCAGTTACACACACACACACCTGAGGAGGAGTCAGTCACACACACACACCTGAGGGAGGAGTCAGTCACACACACACACACACACACACCTGAGGAGGAGTCAGTCACACACACACACCTGAGGGAGGAGTCAGTACACACACACACACCTGAGGGAGGAGTCAGTCACACACACACCTGAGGGAGGAGTCAGTCACACACACACACCTGAGGGAGGAGTCAGTCACACACACACACACACACCTGAGGGAGGAGTCAGTCACACACACACACACACACACACACCTGAGGGAGGAGTCAGTCACACACACACACACACCTGAGGGAGGAGTCAGTCACACACACACACCTGAGGGAGGAGTCAGTCACACACACACACACCTGAGGGAGGAGTCAGTCACACACACACACCTGAGGGAGGAGTCAGTCACACACACCCACCTGAGGGAGGAGTCAGTCACACACACACACCTGAGGGAGGAGTCAGTCACAGAGCAGTCACACACACACACCTGAGGAGGAGTCAGTCACACACACACACCTGAGGAGGAGCACACACACACACACCTGAGGAGGAGTCACACACACACCTGAGGAGAGTCAGTCACACACAACACTGAGAACCACACACACCTGAGAGGACCACACACACACACCTGAGAGGACAACACCTGAGAGCAGCCACCACACACGAGGAGGAGTCATCACACACACACACCTGAGGAGAGTCACACACACACCTGAGAGGAGTACACACACACACCTGGAGTCACACACCCACCAGGGAGTCAGTCACACACACACACCTGAGAGGAGTCACACACACACCAGAGAGTCACACACACACCTGAGAGAGTCACAACACACACACCTGAGGGAGTGTCACACACACACACCTAGGGAGGAGTCAGTCACACACACACACACCTGAGGGAGGATCAGTCACACACACACACCTGAGGGAGGATCAGCACACACACACACCTGAGGGAGGAGCAGTCACACACACACACCTGAGGGAGGAGTCACACACACACACACCTGAGAGGAGTCAGTCACACACACACACTGAGGGAGGAGTCAGTCACACACACACACCTGAGGAGGGCACACACACACCTGAGGGAGGATCAGTCACAGACACACACACACACACCTGAGGGAGGCAGTCACACACACACACACACACCTGAGGGAGGAGTCAGTCACACACACACACACCTGAGGGAGAGTCAGTCACACACACACCTGAGGGAGTCAGTCCACACAACCTGGGGAGGCGTCACACACACACCTGAGGAGGAGTCAGTCACACACACCAACACACACACACCTGAGGGAGGGTCAGTCCCCACACACACACCTGAGGGGAGCAGTCACACACACACACACCGAGGGAGGATCGTACACACAACGAGGGAGGAACAATGACATAAAACCTGAGGGAGGAGCAGTCCAACACAACAGGGGAGGAGTACCAACAAGAGGGAGATCCACAAACCTGGGGAGAGCACCAACAAACAGTAACCTGAGGGAGGAGTAGACAACAGAAGAGGAGGGCAGTCACCCCACACAATAGGGAGATAAACCTGAGGGAGGAGTCACACACACACACCTGAGGAGGAGTCAGTCACACACACACACCTGGAGGAGTCAGTCACACACACACACCTGAGGAGAGTCACACACACACACCTGAGGAGGCAGTCACACACACACACCGAGGAGAGCACACACACAAAGGAGGAGTCAGTCACACACACACACCTGAGGGAGGAGTCAGTCACACACACACACACCTGAGGGAGGAGTCAGTCACACACACACACCTGAGGGAGGAGTCAGTCACACACACACACCTGAGGGAGGAGTCAGTCACACACACACACACACCTGATGGAGGAGTCAGTCACACACACACACACACCTGAGGGAGGAGTCAGTCACACACACACACACACACACCTGAGGGAGGAATCAGTCACACACACACACACACCTGAGGGAGGAGTCAGTCACACACACACACCTGAGGGAGGAGTCAGTCACACACACACACACACCTGAGGGAAGAGTCAGTCACACACACACACCTGAGGGAGGAGTCAGTCACACACACACACACACACCTGCGGGAGGAGTCAGTCACACACGCACACCTGAGGGAGGAGTCAGTCACACACACACACACCTGCGGGAGGAGTCAGTCACACACACACACACCTGAGGGAGGAGTCAGTCACACACACACACACACACCTGATGGAGGAGTCAGTCACACACACACACCTGAGGGAGGAGTCAGTCACACACTATTACAACCTCAGGTTCAATGGCCTGTTAACCTGAGAGTAAAAGGGAGCTTGGAGCAAAGAAACACAGTAGAAGATGCTTTGAATTTGTATTTCTTTCACCAAGCAGTTATGAATATATAAGACTTTTGTCTTTTCCTTCACCAAGCAGTTATGAATATATATAAGACTTTTGTCTTTTCCTTCACCAAGTAAATAGAAGAGCTTTTTACACATATAAACACTATATACAAAGGAGTAGTATTTAGTGCACGCCACAGTTGTCTAGGCTAAGCAGCAGCCAAAAGACAGACAACTTTCCACAACCAGCTCTATGCAGGAATCCCAATGACAAACCGCGAGTGGTATCCACGTCACCTTTGTCATTGTTAAACTCGCATTTTAATTGGCTGAACCGAGTCGTTGATTTGATGATGGGGCCCCATCACCAAACCCTTAACGATGGTTCGCTGGTTGGATGGGAGCCTATGTGGGTGTGTTTAACATGCTCCGAATAAAGGTTACATCCTCTTTGCATGCAACACACACACACACACCTGAGGGAGGAGTCAGTCACACACACACACCTGAGGGAGGAGTCAGTCACACACACACACACACCTGAGGGAGGAGTCAGTCACACACACACACCTGAGGGAGGAGTCAGTCACACACACACACACCTGAGGGAGGAGTCAGTCACACACACACACACCTGAGGGAGGAGTCAGTCACACACACACACCTGAGGGAGGAGTCAGTCACACACACACACTGAGGGAGGAGTCAGTCACACACACACACACACACCTCAGGGAGGAGTCAGTCACACACACACACACCTGAGGGAGGAGTCAGTCACACACACACACACCTGAGGGAGAGTCAGTACACACACACACACACACCTGTGGGAGGAGTCAGTCACACACACACACCTGAGGGAGGAGTCAGTCACAACACACACACACCTGAGGGAGGAGTCAGTCACACACACAACACACACCTGAGGGACCTGGGTTCACAATTCCGGCGAGGGCCGAGAAACATTTCTGAAAGTGTTTCTGTTACACACACACACACACACACACACAACACACACACACACACACACACACACACACACACACACACATACATACAACAGGCCTAGTGTCTAATCGATATGTGCCTAGGACAAAATGGTAACTAACCTCTCAGCACTACTAGTACTGGACGTGACCCAAGCAACGAGAATCACATCAAAATTTGCAGTTATGTACTCTGTGGTGTGTACTCTGTGGTGTGTACTCTGTGGTGTGTACTTTCATCTTGAAGAATGAGACACTTGTTTAGCATTTGGGAATCTTTACTGAGGAAACGTTTCGCCTGCCAGTGGCTTCTTCAGTCCAATACAGAGAATAACAGTGGCAGACGAGGAGGAGTTTGAGGTAATCAGTCCCTCATCCTGGAGTCGACGTGATCAGCCTTGAGAAATGTACAGCATATATGACTGCATTATATAAACAACTTCTCCACACATATGCTGTACATTTCTCAAGACTGATAGACTGAACACATCGACTTCAGGATCAGCGACTGTTTAACTAAAACTCCTCCTCGTCTTCCATTGTTATTCTCTGTATTAAAGCAGCCACTGGCGGGCGAAACGTTTCCTCAGTAAAGATTCCCAGATGTTTCATTATTCAACTTATCGGTGTTCAAACCTATTTTTATCCTACTCTCATTTTGTTATAAGCCCATCATAGTGCCCCGGTTTTATGATGTAATTTAAGCAGGCACAGGCTTGAAAATAATCAATAACAATCACAACTGCAATTACTTTTAATCTAATAGTTCAATTACATTTACTAAAAAAAATATTAATTAGAGTCAGCTTAAATTGCAATTACTTGGAGCCTGGTTAAAATGGATTTTGAAGTAATCATGAGTCCCTCAACCTGGAGATGATGTGGTCAGTGCATCAATCTTAACATCAAGGAGATGATGTGGTCAGTGCATCAATCTTAACATCAAGGAGATGATGTGGTCAGTGCATCAATCTTAACATCAAGGAGATGATGTGGTCAGTGCATCAATCTTAACATCAAGGATGGTGGACTGACATTCCCTCTTCATACTTTCCACCGCTTTCTTTGTATTGGACAGATAAAAGCTCTGGTTGACAGATAAAAGCTCTGGTTGACGAAATATTTCCACGGTACGATTAAAAAAACCATAGCCTAGTGTTGCTGAAGAGTTTCATTGTGGTTTAATCCCGAGATCCTTCAGCCGTCTTTCCCAGGATGCGGCCTAGAACAGACACTTAACTCGAGCAGCCGCATGCTGTACCACTGAGCTACGAAAGTAGAATAGTGGTAAGTATATTTAGAATAGTATATTTAGTATAGTAGAATAGTGGTAAGTATATTTGTGACTCTCTGATCGCGGGTTCTAACCCCACCCGTTGTATGGTTTGTTTGCAATCGTGGCATTACGATTTCGTGAGTATTAACTGAGTTCTAGTTACCCTATTCCACCAGCCTTAAGGTCCTTATAACTGGATACTCAGCTATGTATGTAATGGTAGAGGTCGTGTGCCTTCTCTTCTTCACACAGCTGACACGTGGAATATGCAGACTCGGGAGGCTCACCTGTCATAACAGCAAGACGATGGCGTCCCGGTTTGATTCCAACAGTCACCGTGTAACTTAATCAAAGTGTTTGGGTACTCATACACATGGCTTTCTGATCTGAATAGACTAAAATGCCCGAGACTAGTGCCCCTGAGTCCGCCTGTGTTTTCTCGTTCACCAAGACAGACATCTTTTAGCAGGATGGTTTTACAATGAAAAAGGGATTTTTATTTTTCAACGCGCTGCCCGTCTTCCACCGAGGCAGGGTGACCTAAAAAGAAAAACGAATTTTTTTTGTTTTTACATATAGTAATTTAAACAGGAGACGGGGTTACTAGAGCCTTGCTCCCGGCATTTTAGTCGCCTCTTACGACACGCATGGCTTGCGGAGGAAGGATTCTTTTCCACTTCCCCATGGAGAGGGATGTCCAGTTCTACCTCCCCCATGGAGAGGGATGTCCAGTTCTACCTCCCCCATGGAGAAGGATGTCCAGTTCTACCTCCCCCATGGAGAGGGATGTCCAGTTCTACCTCCCCCATGGAGAGGGATGTCCAGTTCTACCTCCCCATGGAGAGGGATGTCCAGTTCTACCTCCCCATGGAGAGGATGTCCAGTTCTACCTCCCCATGGAGAGGATGTCCAGTTCTACCTCCCCCATGGAGAGGGATGTCCAGTTCTACCTCCCCCATGGAGAGGGATGTCCAGTTCTACCTCCCCCATGGAGAGGGATGTCCAGTTCTACCTCCCCCATGGAGAGGGATGTCCAGTTCTACCTCCCCCAAGGAGAGGGATGTCCAGTTCTACCTCCCCCATGGAGAGGGATGTCCAGTTCTACCTCCCCCATGGAGAGGGATGTCCAGTTCTACCTCCCCCATGGAGAGGGATGTCCAGTTCTACCTCCATCTTTCACAAGCAGGTCTACTGGAGCTTCTTTATCAGTGGCACCGTGCCACCTGGTTCCTATGTGGACAAATGAGATACGAAAGTCTTTGTTTTCGGCATTATTTAGGTCATTTTTAATATCTATTGTGATGCTCCTGGTGTGTATTTTGGTAGACAGGAATCTCAAGTACTGGAAGAGCAGACTTAGAGTCACAGAAAATTACCCCTTCTCCTCCTCCTCCTCCTCCTCCTTCTCCTCCTCCTCCTCCTCCTCCCTCCTCCTCCTCCTCCTCCTCCTTCTCCTCCTCCTCCTCCTCGTGTTAATTAATATGCGGGTTGCAAGCTTCAGTGCGGTTAGCTCTGTTAGTGTTGAACTCTGCCAGTTATTCAAGCTTGTGATACTGAATTTTATACACTGTATTTTGCAAGTTTCTGCAGTGCGTCCTGTAGTCTGCTGAAGTGCGTCATCAGTTGTTGTTGTAGGTTCGCCGGTACATCCGGCCCGGGTCTTCTCCAAATGGTGACCCGGCAAAGCGTCATCAGGCATTAGGCAGCAAAGTATCTACATGCGAGGCAATAGTTTCTTGCAGTGTTGTTAGGAGTGGATGAGAGGCATGTATGACATCCATACAATGGTAGTAATTAAGGGAGGGGGGGGGTGTTGTTGACAGGTTTATTGCATTTAATAGGGATGTTCAATTTGATTAGATTAGGCATATTTGACTTCAGCCAATTAGTGAATAGGCTATGAGTTAGTATGTTGCTGACACTGACTTGTTGGAGACATGAAACGATACATAACCTGAGACGTGTTAAGAACCTCGAGTCTTTCATGATCTTAGTACAGAAATTTATGTTAATGAGTTTACTGCACATTGAAGCACTAAGAAGCACATTGAAGCACTAAGAAGCACTAAGAAGCACAGTGCATGGAAAATTAATCAAGTGTAGAGAATTGTAATCAATGAGAGATCTAAATAAACATTATGTAGAGCAGTCTTGCATAATTAACGTTGATGCCACCGTTTCTTCCTACTGGTGTTCTAAGGGGTTAAAGTGTTTCTTCAAGTTTGCAGTGAGGGTTTCGCTGTATGACCCTAATAGGTTTAGCGCTTCTTTTTTATTACAATAATAATAATGCAGTGAGGGTTAATTACAGTAACGATGTTTATTCACAGAATTCAATGTTAGTGGGATTAGGAAGTGTGGTAATGCAGACATTTGGACAAAACATTTTGGGCTTGTCTGTGGATATGCCGAGACGGTATTCACTGCTTCTACCTGTAAAGGCGTCGAGGCGAGTTTGTAAAATGTTGGAGAAGTTAGCAAGGATGTACATAGCATTTTCGTGACAGATGACAACCTTATCATCTTAAGAACATAAGAAAGAAGGAACACTGCAGCAGGCCTACTGGCCCATGCGAGGCCCATTACGAAGCAATGTTCGACACAAGTCTGTGTATCAGTGTTCGACAGAACTCTGTGTATCAGTGTTCGACACAACTCTGTGTATCAGTGTTCGACACAACTCTGTGTATCAGTGTTCGACACAAGTCTGTGTATCAGTGTTCGACACAACTCTGTGTATCAGTGTTCGACACAACTCTGTGTATCAGTGTTCGACACAACTCTGTGTATCAGTGTTCGACACAACTCTGTGTATCAGTGTTCGACACAACTCTGTGTATCAGTGTTCGACACAACTCTGTGTATCAGTGTTTGACACAAGTCTGTGTATCAGTACATTAAAGAGTACTCCACGCTGAGATGTATTTTGTACAGATGAGGCAATGCTGGTACTCTTGACGCCTTCATACAACATAAGGTCGTTGCTTAGGAGTCCGTGTATCCATGTAGGTAATTTCTCTCTGACAGCGAAGTTGGCCAACTGTTCCAAGATAAGTTTTCCGTTGGCTGTGTCAAAAGCTCCCAAAGTTGCAGCAAACACTGACCTCAGAGGTCATTAAATGTTGCAAGCTTGTTTACTTCTGCTAGGACAGAAAAACAGTTGGTGTATTAGGACACTGAGTTATATAAGGACAATTCTCTCAAGGATTTTGTTTTTTTTAGGTTAATGAAATGGATCTAAACTTGTGCATGTTGCTTTTGGAAAGAACACTGTACTCACCTAGTTGTGGTTGCAGGGGTCGATTCATAGCTCCTGGCCCCGCATCTTCACTGGTCGCTACTAGGTCACTCTTCCTGCTCCATGAGCTTTATCATACCTCTTCTTGGTGTTTCCGCCCGGTGTGTGTGGCCCCTGGCTAGGTTGGAAAACAAAAGCCTCACACACTGAGTATCTGTGGTTCATTTCCGAGCATGGGTGGAAACGTTGGACATGTTTTCTAACAGTAACTAGGTACCTGGGCGTTAGTCGACTGGTGTGGGTCGCATCCTGAGGGATAAAATTTAAAAAAAAATCAGTAGAAATAAGAAATCTTATCTTATGAGAGAGTGCCCAGCAGTCAGGCAGGACACCATCTAGCAAGCTGAACTTACACAGATCATGGAGAAAGTAATTGGCCAGCTAGGTGGTGCTGTCTTCCTTCCTCAGGTGAACTGCCTTTGCCTCTTTCATTGCAGTATGAAGCTCAAAGGATGTTACACAGCAAGAACCATCTACCTTTATCTTCTCTCAGGTAGTAAAGATTCTGAGCTCTCCCCTGATACTGTGTTAGGTAGGTGAAGTTGAGTGTTCTGAGGCAAGCCTTGCAGACTTGAGACAGTGAAGTTGAGTGTTCTGAGGCAAGCCTTGCAGACTTGAGACAGTGAAGTTGAGTGTTCTGAGGCAAGCCTTGCAGACTTGAGACAGTGAAGTTGAGTGTTCTGAGGCAAGCCTTGCAGACTTGAGACAGTGAAGTTGAGTGTTCTGAGGCAAGCCTTGCAGACTTGAGACAGTGAAGTTGAGTGTTCTGAGGCAAGCCTTGCAGACTTGAGACAGTGAAGTTGAGTGTTCTGAGGCAAGCCTTGCAGACTTGAGACAGTGAAGTTGAGTGTTCTGAGGCAAGCCTTGCAGACTTGAGACAGTGAAGTTGAGTGTTCTGAGGCAAGCCTTGCAGACTTGAGACATTTATCTATTGGTCAAATAGCAAGTCATCGCACGTCGTGGATGACTGATGTCCCATTAGAGGAATGTTGGTTTTTGAAATCTTCTTAATTTTTTACCACATTGGACAAATATCGCAAAGTTGACGCCTTGCATGAACTGTTCTAAATACTGACCATATATTTGCTTTTTGAATTCCCTGAACTCACGGTCTGCATCGGGAAATTGACAGTCAGCTGTTTTGCAGTCTTCGTCAGCGCATGTGCGTTGTCTCACAGAGTGGTCCACCCTCGCTGCTTCTTCACTGAAGAAGAACTAGTTTGTTTTACCCAGTTGTTGTGATAGTTAATTATATCATACCAGGTTTTCATACAGCGCATTCACGGTAGTAGTAGTAGTAGTGTACGCTTCATATCTGGTGTAGATCTTCATTCACGGTAGTAGTAATAGTAGTAAGTAGTAGTGGTGTACGCTTCATACCTGGTGTAGATCTTATGTCTGAGGTCCTTGTGCAGATTTTTCGGAATGTTGATAATGTCTCTAGTAAAGGGCAGTGGTTTGACACCATTTATTGTGTATGTGGTGATGATGCAAAAGTGGACGAAGACCATTTAGTTCATGTACAATACATCCACAAACAGCTGTGGATCTTTTTTTTTATTTGGCAAAGTTGGAGACAACAGCAAAGTGCTGCTCTCCTACCCTGTGTGATACTTACATATTGGGAATGGTGGTGGGTGATGGGGCATGGGGTTGTAAGGGGAGTGATGGGGTGGGGTTGTCAGGGGTGCTGCTGGTGCCATTGTTGTTCTTGTTCGTATTGTTCGTATTCGTGTTTAGGGTAGTGGTGATGGTGGTGATTTTTGTAGTTCGTGTTGGTGGTGTTGTGGTGTTGTTGTTGTTGTTGTTGTTGGTGGTGGTGGTGGTTGTGGTGTTCATGTTGGTGGTGGTGGTGGTAATGTTCGTGTTGTTTTTGTTGGTGGTGGTGGTGTTGTTCGTGTTGGTGTTGGGGGTGGAGTTGGACGTGAAGCCTTTCTCCCTATAGTTACTACAAGAAACTAGACGCGAAGCCTTCTTCCTTGTAGTTACTACAAGACGCTAGACGTGAAGCCTCCTTCTTGTAGTTACTACAAGGCACTAGACGTGAAGTCTCCTTCCTTGTAGTTACTACAAGACGCTAGACGTGAAGCCTCCTTCCTTGTAGTTACTAAAAGACGCTAGACGTAAAGCCTCCTTCCTTGTAGCTACTACAAGGTGTGAAACTTCCTTCCTTGTAGTTACTACAAGACGTGAAACCTTGTAGTTACTACAAGACGCTAAACGTGAAACCTCCTTCATTGTAGTTACTACAAGGCGTTGGACGTTAAACCTCCTTCCTTGTAGTTACTACAAGACGTGAAACTTTCTTCCTTGTAGTTACTACAAGACATGAAACTTTCTTCCTTGTATTTACTACAAGACGCTAGACGTCATACCTTCCGTGTAGTTACTATAAGACGTGAAGCCTCTTCTTTGTAGTTACTACAAGACGTGAAGCCTCCTTCCTTGTAGTTACTACAAGTTGTGAAGCCTCCTTCCTTGTAGTTACTACAAGATGTGAAGCCTCCTTCTTTGTAGTTACTATAAGACGTGAAGCCTCTTCCTTGTAGTTACTACAAGAAGTGAAGCCTCCTTGAAGTTACAAGACGTGAAGCCTCCTTGAAGTTACTACAAGACGTGAAGCCTCTTTGAAGTTACAAGACGTGAAGCCTCCTTGAAGTTACAAGACGTGAAGCCTCCTTGAAGTTACTACAAGACGTGAAGCCTCTTTGAAGTTACAAGACGTGAAGCCTCCTTGAAGTTACAAGACGTGAAGCCCCCTTGAAGTTACAAGACGTGAAGCCTCCTTGAAGTTACAAGACGTGAAGCCCCCTTGAAGTTACTATAAGACGTGAAGCCTCCTTGAAGTTACTACAAGACGTGAAGCCTCCTTCCTTGTAGTTACTACAAACAAGCAACACTGAGGTGCACATCGACACTGAGGTGCAGCATCAACACTGAGGTGCACATCAACACTGAGGTGCAGCATCAACACTGAGGTGCAGCATCAACACTGAGGTGCAGCATCAACACTGAGGTGCAGCATCAACACTGAGGTGCAGCATCAACACTGAGGTGCACATCAACACTGAGGTGCAGCATCAACACTGAGGTGCAGCATCAACACTGAGGTGCAGCATCAACACTGAGGTGCAGCATCAACACTGAGGTGCACATCGACACTGAGGTGCACATCAACACTGAGGTGCACATCAACACTGAGGTGCAGCATCAACACTGAGGTGCAGCATCAACACTGAGGTGCACATCGACACTGAGGTGCAGCATCAACACTGAGGTGCACATCGACACTGAGGTGCAGCATCAACACTGAGGGCGCTCAGCCTATAGCACAATCAACACTGAGGTGCAGCATCAACACTGAGGTGCAGCATCAACACTGAGGTGCAGCATCAACACTGAGGTGCAGCATCAACACTGAGGTGCACATCAACACTGAGGTGCAGCATCAACACTGAGGTGTATCATCAACACTGAGGTGCAGCATCAACACTGAGGTGCAGCATCAACACTGAGGTGTATCATCAACTCTGAGGTGCAGCATCAACACTGAGGTGTATCATCAACTCTGAGGTGCAGCATCAACACTGAGGTGTATCATCAACTCTGAGGTGCAGCATCAACACTGAGGTGCAGCATCAACACTGAGGTGCAGCATCAACACTGAGGTGTATCATCAACACTGAGGTGCAGCATCAACACTGAAGTGTATCATCAACTCTGAGGTGCAGCATCAACACTGAGGTGTATCATCAACACTGAGGTGCAGCATCAACACTGAGGTGCAGCATCAACTCTGAGGTGCAGCATCAACACTGTGGTCACTCACTACAGCATACCAATAACGAGGTTCAACTGCCTCTCAATAGATGGCAGGGTTCACTATGGATGGCTGTAACAGCTCATGTTACAGGCCAATAAGCGGTCTTAGCCAGCCCAGAACACCGCTGTATTTACTCTAATTTTTTGTAATAAGAAAATAAATCGCAGCATGCGCCATGCAGATTGTGAATTCACAACGTAACTCATTTTGACGTAGCGATTCCTGGACGGTGTTTTCTCGTGGTTAAACACTAAACCCGGTTGGAGACAGATAGCGCCTGGGGTAATGGGAGATAAGCAGGGCTGAGCCAGGGTGGATAGCTCCAGTTCTTTGGGTCAAGAGCCCTTTCCCAGCATTATTAAGGCAGAGCCTTTGAAGGGACCTCCGTGTTTAAAACACACACACACACAAACGGGTCAGTCCTAGGACCAGTGCTGTTTCTGGTATATGTGAACGACATGAAGGAAGGAATAGACTCAGAAGGGTTACTGTTTGCATATGATGTGAAGTTGATGAGAAGAATTCAATCGGACGAGGACCAGGCAGAACTACAAAGGGATCAGGTCAGGCTGCAGGCCTGGTCAGGAAACTGGCTTATGTAGTTCAACCCCACCAAGTGCAAAGTCATGAAGATTGGGGAAGGGCAAAGAAGACCGCGGACGAAGTACAAAAAGGATCATGGGGTGAGTATAACACCGGGCACATCTCCTGAGGCGCACATTAACCAAATAACATGTGGGCGCCTAGCAAACCTAAGAATAGCATTCCGACATCTTAATAAGGAATCGTTCAGTACCCTGTACACCGTGTGTCAGGCCTATCTTGGAGTATGCAACACCAGTTTGAAACCCACACATAGCCAAGCACGTACGGAAATTAAAGAAAGTGCAAAGGTTTGCAACAGGACTAGTCCCGGAGCTAAGGGACATGTCCTACGAGGAGAGGTTAAGGGAAATCGACCTGACGACACTGGAGGACAAGAGAGATAAAGGAGATATAATAACGACATATAAAATACTGAGAGGAATTGACAAGGTGGACAAAACTGTACAAGACAGGCAAGTATTTTCTTAAGACAGACATGCGTTTTCTTAAGACAGACATGTGTTTTCTTAAGACAGACATGTGTTTTCTTAAGACAGACATGTGTTTTCTTAAGACAGACATGTGTTTTCTTAAGACAGACATGTGTTTTCTTAAGACAGACATGTGTTTTCTTAAGACAGACATGGTTTTCTTCAAGACAGACATGTGTTTTCTTAAGACAGACATGTGTTTCTTAGACAGACATGTGTTTTCTTAAGACAGAGATGTTTTTTCTTAAGGACAGACATGTGTTTTTCTTAAGACAGAATGTGTTCTTAAGACAGACATGTGTTTTCTTAAGACAGACATGTGTTTTCTTAAGACAGACATGTGTTTTCTTAAGACAGGCAAGGTATATGCATTGCATTATCGATTAGTTTGACGAGAAATTAGATATAAACAATCATTAAGGCGTTGTTTATTTTCTCTCGGTGTTTTCTTGCTTGTCGGTGCTTTTGTGTTCCCCTGGGAAGGCAGAGGGGAGGGGCTTTTGTGTTCCCTTGGGAAGGCAGAGGGGAGGGGCTTTTGTGTTCCCCTGGGAAGGCAGAGGGGAGGGGCTTTTGTGTTCCCTTGGGAAGGCAGAGGGGAGGGGCTTTTGTGTTCCCCTGGGAAGGTTAAGAGACGGGGTAAGTCTCTCTCATTACACTTACCTCGGGGTCCTTGTGTGCCTTACCCTGGGACAGTTGTTACCATCGTGAGAACAGTTACCTCAGGAGCCGAGATCCAGCATGGCCTGTGTAACTGCTATATTATTTTGTAAGTTTAGAGGAGTACTGGAGTAGGCCTATTGGCCCGTGCAAGCCAACTCCCACCAGACCTAAGTCAGTTTCTTTAGAACTATGTCTCTCTAATTTACTTTTCAGTTTTAGCCTGGGTTCATCCAGCCATTTCTTATATAGACATTTCAATTCACTCAAGGTCATTTTTGTGAATGCTTCCACATTTATGAAGGTCACCTTCAAGGTCAACATACACACCACAGACCTTCCAAACATTGACTCAATTAACCAGAAAATAATCACTTATCCTAAGTTTATCTAACTTATTTTTTTTTTTAACTTTTTTTTCACTAACGCTACTCGAGTTGAGTTTCGAAGCGCTTTTTGCAAAAAAAAAAAAATATATAAACAAAAACATATATAAGACTACCAAAAATATAACTAACAAACAATAAACAACTATTAGCATGACTAAGAAACAACACGAATCATTACTATAACTTCAAGGTAAAATATCTTATCAGTTAAAAATCCCTTTAAATTGTCAATGTCACAAGATTCCTTAAAGTTCTCCGAGGTCCTCACAGGCACCCTGGTAATAATAAAAAAACATGACTACAGCAAAAAAGACTGAAGCCGTGTGAAAGTTTTAAAATGTGCTTCACGGTAAGCCAGAAATGCATTTTACAATTCAAAAAAGGTTAAACAAACACATTCAACTAAGAATATGTTGGTTCTTCCTTACCATGAAAATCTTCTTGATATTCTTTCTTTCAACACGTTGGCCGTTTCCCACCGAGGTAGGGTGGCCCAAAAGAAAAAACGAAAGTTTCTCCTTTTACATTTAGTAGTATATACAGGAGAAGGGGTTACTAGCCCCTTGCTTCCGGCATTTTAGTCGCCTCTTACGACACGCATGGCTTACGGAGGAAGAATTCTGTTCCACTTTCCCATGGAGATAAGAGGAAATTAGAACAAGAACTAGTAAGAAAATAGAAGAAAACCCAGAGGGGTGTGTATATATATATGCTTGTACATGAATGTGCAGTGTGACCTAAGTGTAAGTAGAAGTAACAAGACGTACCTGAAATCTTGCATGTTTATGAGACAGAAAAAAGACACCAGCAATCCTACCATCATGTAAAACAATTACAGGCTTTCGTTTTACACTCACTTGGCAGGACGGTAGTACCTCCCTGGGTGGTTGCTGTCTACCAACTTACTACCTAGAACCTTCTTGATATACCTTCTTTATTTAAGAACTTTAAGATAAAAATTGCTTTTAAAAATCATGATACAGAAAAAAAAATGATTAAGAATTCTTCTTCACAAAATGCCGATGGCCGTGGCTATAAGATTTCCTATAAAAAATGCAATAAAGTTTATTACAGTCAAACTGGAAAATTAAGTGTTTGTCTCTGATTATAATGCGAAAATCTCATCCAGCTCCTCAGCGCTGGGGCGAGTGCCCAAAATACAGCATGCATTACCCCTCTGAACAGCAGCGCTGAGTCGCTGAAATAGAAAACTAGCTGCCCTGGGATCCCTAGTTACCCCATGAGCCAAGGGTCTCCGAGCCTATGGGAACAAACATATAATGATGGGCAAGTTCTCCATATTTTCTAGACTTTTGGGACTCCCTGAAGCTGGCCCTCCTTCCTCCCTGGTGTATTGAAGATAGGTATCAGCCAAGTTAGATGCACATGTGTAGTCCCACACCACCTGCTTGCCGTCTGTCCAGGCTTGAAGGATGATATCATCTGGACGCTTTTGGCTGCCATCAGATCTGCATAGTTGGGGTGGCTTTCTTACTGCTGGGCATCCGGCTGTTGTGAGGCTTCTCTTGATAATATTATTAACCTCCTCATGTCTTGCAATCTTTTTCTCGGATTTACGGCACACTAGACCATGGTACCCGAATCGCTCTGCTACTTCACTGCCACAAATACGCCTGTGTTCGGCGAGAATAGGGGCGGCAAGTCGAAGGGCAACACCAATTCGGATGGTCTGTGGGTCGAGGCGTGTGCCAAGGCTGGAGTTGGGAACAGCCAACAGAAAGTCTCCTGCTTTTCTGTTATTTATTCGTGCCTTATCTTGTACAGGACAATCGTATCCTCTTCAGTCTAGAAACAGGTTTGCTTGTTTATGTCATCAGCGAATTTGATTACTGGTCCATTCATAAAGGACGTTTATACAAATCTTGAGCAGGGGGCACAACAATGACCACATTTGCCCATTTATGCAGACTCTGCTGATTGTCAGTCAGCCTTGTCTCTGTCCAAAATAAATGTTTTCCTCATATTCCCTGCGCTGCTGCTGCCTTTTCAGATATCTTGTGAGGTACCTTATCAAGGTTCTTACCGAAATCTATATAAACGACGTGGTAGTCTTTGTTATTGTCCACTGCGTCAGATATCTTAGTAAATTAATAAAATCATATGTTGAGGAAGAGCAACCCCTCGTGAAGTCATGTTGACACATTGATCAAATTATGTTTATCGAGGTAATATTTTGATTGTCAACAGAAGATGGATATGAAACGTATAATTCAGCTATCATATTAACTTTGAACTGAAAGAGCTCAGTAAAAAAGACGGCAGGGGAGCTCCTCCAGTCAGTAGCTCTTGTGTTTATCTTGGGGCCTATGACATGAGGTAAGAGAGTTCAGTAACTCCCGTAGTTATCTTGTTACCCGAGACCTGAGGGAGGCAGGTCAATTTACGAGCACTGCGGCCGGGTCTGGTAGGGGTGCTGACGGGAGACCAGCGGGCCCTTAGCCTCCTCCTGCCACCTCAGTGAAGGGGACAGGATGGAAAATTAGGACAAAAAATATTCATCTTAAAATCTTCGGTTAGATGTAGAATTGTTGCGAGAATAATACGGATGCGAGGATCACAAGGGGGAATTTACTGCGCGTGCCACCAAATCGAGGGATGGTCGTGAGGGGCGGGTCGTCCTACGCCCAAGCTGCTCTCTCATGATCTCAGTGTCGGGCTTGTGGCGTTAGTCACTGGATGCAGCTTACAAAAATATGACCATCTTGACGTTTTTCTACCCATAGAGTCTAACGCTCGTACGCTCGCAATTTTTATACCACTCATTCCATATAAATAAGACTCCTACTTATACCATTCTCGCAAGTGATGTGCGTTCACATGTGAATCTTCCTTGGTGCTGTGTTTAAATCTCATTGCCAGGTGTGATATGGCTGCTTATTTGTGTTTAAATGTACGTTTTTCTTATAGATATATATTAACTACCATGACCTAGAAAATGTACAGAGAAGATTCACAGCACACATAACTGCGATAAAACTCCTCAATTACTGGGAACGCTTGAAGTTCCTCAACCTGTACTCCCTGGAAAGCAGGCGGGAGATACATGATTATATACACTTGGAAAATCATCCGATAAATTAGTCACATATGCAACACTTGGGTATCTTTATTGAGGAAACGTTTCGCCACACAGTGGCTTCATCAGTCCACACAAAGGAGAATTGTGAAGAACAGGAGGAGTTTGAGGTAATCAGTCCCTCAACCTTGAGTCGATGTTGTCAGTCCATCATTGGTCAAATGTGACACCACCTACGACTGCTGCACCTCTCCTGCCTACGGTATATAAGCTACTTCTTCGCACATATGCTGTATTCTTTTCAAGATTGATGGACTGATGAAGCCACTGTGTGGCGAAACGTTTCCTCAATAAAGATACCCAAGTGTTGCATATGTGTCTAATTTATCAACTTGTCGGTTCTCTGAACCATTCATCTACATAAAATTTTCCTTTGAGCGAAGCCTCACTGTAACAAAATATTACGATCTATAATACATGAAAAATGGTCTGGTGACACCGACGAGATGTGAAAAACGACGCTTATGTACAGTTCAGGACGTTTATTAGAGGAAAGTTTCGCCACGAGTATATATAGTGGCAGGAGTCAGTCAGGTGGCAGGCTGCGAGAGGGCGGCGGCGGCGGCGGCGGTAGTAGCAGCGGCGGCAGCAGTAGTAGCAGCGGCGGCAGCAGCAGCAGTAGCAGCAGCGGCAGCAGCAGCACCAGCAGCAGCACCAGCAGCAGCACCAGCAGCGGCAACCTCAGCAGCAGCGGCGGCGGCGGTAGCAGCAGCATGACACCGGAACTATAAGAGGGGTCTACCTACGTGGAGTCTACCTGGACAGTGTTCCGGGGGTCAACGCCCCCGCGGCCCAGTTCTTGACCAGACCTCCCGGTGGATCAGGGCCTGATTAACCAGACTGTTATTGCTGGCAGTTGTGGACTTCTTTCTGAGAGCTTAAAGAATTTCCAGTCCTCAGTTCCTGGAGGGAGACTGCACATACATCAAACGTTCATTCAGTTCGCTACATTTCGCCCCTACATTTCATTACACACATATCGTTTATGTCTGCTGGATTAATACTTTACGTACATATCGTTCATGTCTGCTGGATTCCTACTTTACACACACACACGTGTGGTTCTCCCTAGTGATCGTTGGTTCACTGTTCATGTCCACCTCACGAATCTTCTTGTCCAGACCTGACTTCTCCGAGAAGCTTTCTCTTGCTTGTCAGTCATGGAAAGTCTTCTTAGGTTGTAAGAATATAATTGAACCTTATTCATAACGCGTTTACTTATGGGTTTTCTTTCATTGTTGCTTAAAAGCGTATACACGCACACGCCGCGCGTATAACACACACACACACACACACACACACACACACACACACACACATACACACAAACACACACGGGGACAGGGGGACATAATAACGACATATAAAATATTGAGAGGAATTGACACGGTGGATAGGGACAGGATGATTCAGAGATGGGACACAGCAACAAGGGGTCACAGTTGGAAGTTGAAAATGTTAGGAAGTATTTGTTCAGTCATAGAGATGTCAGGAAGTGGAACAATCTAGAGAGTTATGTAGTGGAGGTAGGATTTATACACAGCTTTAAGAAGACGTACGATGAAGCTCATGGAGCAGTGAGAGAGAGTAGATCTAGTAGCGACCAGCGAAGAGGCGGGGCCAGGAGCTGTGACCCGACCCCTGCAACCACAAATAGGTGAGTACACACACACAGTGAAGAGGCGGGGCCAGGAGTTATGACTCGACCCCTGCAACCACAACTAGGTGAACAACTAGGTGAGCACACACACACACACACACACACACACATCGGCATTGGCTTAAGCCGGTGGGAGACTTGGACCTGCCTCGCATGGACCAGTAGGCTTGCTGCAGTGTTCCTTCTTTCTTATGTTCTTATGTTCTTATAAACACACACATCCACACACACACACACACACACACACACACACACACACACACACACACACACACACACACACACATATACACACACCCCGGTTCAGGCTAAGGAAGAAAGGAGGAGAGATCACAAGAAACGACCACGAAGTATGTGAGGAACTCAACAGGAGATTCAAAGAAGTGTTCACAGAGGAGACAGAAGGAACTCCAGAAAGACAGAGAGGTGGGGTACACCACCAAGTGTTGGACACAATACATGGAACCGAGGAAGAAGTGAAGAGGCTGATGAGTGAGCTAGATACCTCAAAGGCGATGGGGCCGGATAACATCTCTCCATGGGTCCTGAGAGAGGGAGCAGAGGCGCTATATGTACCCTAACAACACATCTATCGAAACAGGGAGACTACCTGAGGTATGGAAGACAGCAAATGTAGTCCCATTTTTTTAAAAAGGAGACAGACATAAAGCATTAAACTACAGACCAGTGTCACTGACATGTATAGTATGCAAAGTCATGGAGAAGATTATCAGGAGAAGAGTGGTGGAGCACCTAGAAAGGAATGAGCTTATCAACGACAGCCAACACGGTTTCACGGACGGGAAATCCTGTCACAAACCTACCTTTGATATACCTTACCTTTGAAGAGTTTCGAGAGTATCTACTCTCTGAGCCCGGCCATGGGCCAGGCTCGTCTGGTGCTTGCCTGGTCAACCAGGCTGTTGCTGCTGGAGGCCCGCTGCCCCACATATCCATCACAGCCTGGTTGATCTGGCACCTGGTGAAGATATTTGTCCAGTTTCCTCTTGAAGGCTTCTACACTGGTTCCAGCCGTGTTTCGGATATCTTCTGGTAAGATGTTGAATAGTCTGGGACCCCGGATGTTAATACAGTGCTCCCGTATTGTCCCCACCGCACCCCTGCTCCTCACTGGATTTATTTTACACTTTCTCCCATATCTCTCACTCCAGTATGTTGTTATGGCAGTGTGCAGATTTGGGACCAGGCCCTCAAGTACTTTCCATGTATATATTATCATGTATCTCTCTCTCCTCCGCTCCAATGAGTACATGTTCAAGACTTGAAGGCGTTCCCAATAATTTAGATGTTTCAATGGCTCAATGTGAGCCGTAAACGATCTCTGAATTTGTTCCAGCTCTGCTGGAGTTCTAGGACAGGGTGACAGCAGTAAGACAAGAGAGAGAGAGAGGGGTAGGTAGATTGCATTTTCTTGGACTGTAAGAAGGCGTTTGACACAGTTCCACACAAGAGATTAGTGCAAAAGCTGGAGGACCAGGCAGGGATAACAGGGAAGGCACTCCAATGGATCAGGGAATACCTGTCAGGAAGACAGCAACGAGTCACGGTACTTGGCGAGGTGTCAGAGTGGGCGCCTGTGACGAGTGGGGTTCCACAGGGGCCAGTCCTAGGACCGGTGCTGTTTCTGGTATTTGTGAACGACATGACGGAAGGAATAGACTCAGAAGTGTCCCTGTTTTCAGATGATGTGAAGTTGTCGAGAAGAATTTAATCGGACGAGGACCAGGCAGAACTACAAAGGGATCTGGACAGGCTGCAGTCCTGGTCCAGCAATTGGCTCCTGGAGTTCAACCCCACCAAGTGCAAAGTCATGAAGATTGGGGAAGGACAAAAAAGACCGCAGACGAAATACAGTCTAGGGGGCCAGAACCAGAACCCTGTAACTGTGTACGTTAGGCCCATATGGAGTATGCAGCACCAGTTTGAAACCAACACTAGCCAAGCACATGAAGAAACTAGAGAAAGTGCAAAGGTTTGCAACAAAACTAGTCCCGGAGCTAAGGGGTATGTCCTACGAGGAGAGGTTAAGGGAAATCGACCTGACGACACTGGAGGACAGGAGAGATAGAAGGGACATGATAACAACATATAAAATACTGAGAGGAATTGACAAGGGGACAGACACAGAATGTTCCAGAGATGGGACACAGCAACAAGGGGACACAGTTGGAAGTTGAAGACAGGGATGTTAGGAAGTATTTTTTTCAGTCACAGAGTGGTCAGGAAGTGGAATAGTTTGGAAGCGATGTAGTGGAGGCAGGATCCATTCATAGCTTCAAGAAGAGGTATGATAAAGTTCATGGGGGAGGGAGAGTGACCCAGTAGCGGCAAGTGAAGAGGCGGGGCCAGGAGCTATGAATTGACCCCTGCAACCACAACTAGGTGAGTACACACACACACACGGTGGCCTGGTGGCTAAAGGTCGCTTCATACACGGAGGGCCAGGGTGTTATGTGTGGGGTCTTGGAGATAAAGGAAGTCACAAGGAAAGTCACGGATGGATGGTAAATGCGTATAATAAGTAAGAGAGGAGCAGTACCCAGCACCACAGACCTGTTCAGTTATACGCCTAGTGCGGAGTGAGAGAGAGAAGCCTCTGACGCAGCACTCACATGGTGCGGGTCTCTGACGTCACAAGGCGGGTCTCTGACGTCATTAGGCGGGTCTGACGTCACAAGGCGGGTCTCTGACGTCACAAGGCGGGTCTCTGACGTCACAAGGCGGGTCTCTGACGTCACAAGGCGGGTCTCTGACGTCACAAGGCGGGTCTCTGACGTCACAAGGCGGGTCTCTGACGTCACAAGTAACAAGGGATCACAAATGTAATACACTACACAACTATAACAATATGCTTCAGTACATATTACTGACACGGGTTCAATTCCCGGCGGGGCGGAAATATTTCGAATTGTTTGCTTACACGCACACACACACACGCACACACGCACACACACACACACACACACACAGGGTCAGAGGAGACATGATAACGACATACAAAATACTGCGGGGAATCGACAAGGTAGACAGTGACAGGATGTTCCAGAGAGGGAACACAGAAACAAGGGGACACAATTGGAAGCTGAAGACTCAGATGAGTCAAAGGGATGTTAGGAAGCATTTCTTCAGCCACAGAGTAGTCAGGAAGTGGAATAGTCTAGAGAAAGATATAGTGGAGGCAGGAACCATACATAGTTTTAAGACGAGGTATGATAAAGCTCATGGAGCAGGGAGAGCAGAGACCCAGTAGCGGACAGCGAAGAGGCGGGGCCAGGAGCTGAGTATCGACCCCTGCAACCACAATTAGGTGAGTACACACACACAGGCCTGGTGGTAAAGCTCTCGCTTCACGCACGGAAGACCCGGGTTCTATTCCCGGCGGGGCGGAAACATTTCGAAGTGTTTCCTTACACACACACACATACATACATACATACAACAGGCCTAGTGTCTAATCGACATGTGCCTAGGACAAAATAGTACTTGGGTGTTAGTCGACGGGTGTGAGTCGCATCCTAGGACACTGACCTAATCTGCCCGAAATGCTCAGCATAACAAGGGACTTTCTATATAGTAGTATGTCATTGATGTCAGCTAGGACTGTATACCATGTACATGTACTTGTAGTAAATAAAGATATAAAAAAAAAACTAACACACACATACACATTCCACGTTGGCTTTCTAATAGTAAATCCTGGATGCGCCATAAAACAAAATACACAGTGACTTTTCCTCTGACCGTGTTAATCCATTCTTCCCTCTCCCTCCACTGTCTCTTCCCTCTCCCTCCACCGTCTTTTCCCTCTCCCTCCACTGTCTCTTCCCTCTCCCTCCACCGTCTTTTCCCTCTCCCTCCACTGTCTCTTCCCTCTCCCTCCACCGTCTCTTCCCTCTCCCTCCACTGTCTCTTCCCTCTTCCTCCACTGTCTCTTCCCTCTCCCTCCACCGTCTCTTCCCTCTCCCTCCACTGTCTCTTCCCTCTTCCTCCACTGTCTCTTCCCTCTCCCTCCACTGTCTCTTCCCTCTCCCTCCACTGTCTCTTCCCTCTCCCTCCACCGTCTTTTCGCTCTCCCTCCACTGTCTCTTCCCTCTCCCTCCACCGTCTCTTCCCTCTCCCTCCACTGTCTCTTCCCTCTTCCTCCACTGTCTCTTCCCTCTCCCTCCACCGTCTCTTCCCTCTCCCTCCACTGTCTCTTCCCTCTTCCTCCACTGTCTCTTCTCTCTCCCTCCACTGTCTCTTCCCTCTCCCTCCACTGTCTCTTCCCTCTCCCTCCACTGTCTCTTCCCTCTCCCTCCACTGTCTCTTCCCTCTCCCTCCACTGTCTCTTCCCTCTTCCTCCACTGTCTCTTCCCTCTCTCTCCACTGTCTCTTCCCTCTCCCTCCACTGTCTCTTCCCTCTCCCTCCACTGTCTCTTCCCTCTCCCTACACTGTCTCTTCCCTCTCCCTCCACTGTCTCTTCCCTCTCCCTCCACTGTCTCTTCCCTCTCCCTCCACTGTCTCTTCCCTCTCCCTCCACTGTCTCTTCCCTCTCCCTCCACTGTCTCTTCCCTCTCCTCCACTGTCTCTTCCCTCTCCCTCCACTGTCTCTTCCCTCTCCCTCCACTGTCTCTTCCCTCTTCCTCCACTGTCTCTTCCCTCTCCCTCCACTGTCTCTTCCCTCTCCCTCCACTGTCTCTTCCCTCTCCCTCCACTGTTCTTCCCTCTCCCTCCACTGTCTCTTCCCTCTCCCTTCACTGTCTCTTCCCTCTTCCTCCACTGTCTCTTCCCTCTCCCTCCACTGTCTCTTCCCACACCCGAATCTGCATGACAGTGTCCACCATTGAAGACACTGCAAGACTCCAAGCAGACATCAACCAAATCTTTAAATGGGCTGCAGAAAACAATATGAAGTTCAATGATGAGAAATTTTAATTACTCAGATATGGAAAACGTGAGGAAATTAAAATCTCATCGGAGTATAAAACAAATTCCAATCACACAATAGAGCGAAAAAATAATGTCAAAGACCTGGGAGTGATCATGACAGAGGATCTCACCTTCAAGGACCATAACACCGTAGCAATCGCATCTGCCAGAAAAATGACAGGATGGATAATGAGAACCTTCAAAACCAGGGATGCCAAGCCCATGTTGACACTTCAGGTCGCTTGTTCTATCTAGGCTGGAATATTGCTGCGCACTAACTGCACCTTTCAAGGCAGGTGAAATTGCTGACCTAGAAAATGTACAGAGAACCTTCACGGCACGCATAACTGCAATAAACCACCTCAATTACTGGGAACGCTTGAAATTCCTAAACCTGTACTCCCTAGAACGCAGGCGGGAGAGATACATTATAATATACACGTGGAAAATCCTAGAGGTATTAGTACCAAACTTGCCCACGAGTGTCACTCCCTACGAAAGCAAAAGACTCGGCAGGCGATGTAACATCCCCCCAATGAAAAGCAGGGGTGCCACTAGCACGTTGAGAGACAACACAATAAGTGTTAGGGGCCCAAGACTGTTCAACTGCCTCCCAGCATACATAAGGAGGATTACCAATAGACCCCTGGCTGTCTTCAAGCAGGCACTGGACAGGCAAATAAAGTCGGTGCCTGACCAGCAAGTCTGTGGTTCGTACGTTGGACTGCGTGCGGCCAGCAGTAACAGCCTGGTTGATCAGGCTCTGATCCAACATGAGGCCTGGTCACAGACCGGGCCGCAGGGGCGTTGACCCCTGGAACTCTCTCCAGGTAAACTCTCTCCACTGTCTCTTCCCTCTCTGGTTACACCAGAAAATGCACATTCTTTCTACAATATAACAGGTATTGCCGACAAGCATGGTACAAACACAGTCTACCCTGAGCGAAACGTCGTTTAGGATAAAGATTTGCTGCGCACCAAGCATGATTCTTCCTAAACATTGTGTGACAGGGATGGGGAGCGGAGGACGTGGGGAGCGGAGGACGTGGGGAGCGGAGGACGTGGGGAGCGGAGGACGTGGGGAGGAGTTTCCTCTGGCTGGGGTGTAAATTATACCCAACACAACAAATAAACAATTATTTTATTTCACGATTAAATTTACAGGCTAAGAACTATTATCCTGCCTCAGCTTGACCCTGTATAAAGTATATTAAAACCCAACCCGGGATGCGACCCACAACAATAATATTATAATTTTAAGCACTAAACCTGTATGGATTATACGGCCCTGTTGGTAGTGATGTGTGAGGGTGAGAGTGTGCTAAGATTAAGGGTGCACGAGGGGTATGGGGTGTGTGAGGGGTATGGGGTGTGTGAAGGGTATGGGGTGTTCGAGGGGTATGGGGTGTGTGAGGATGTGAGGGGTGTACGAGGGTAGAGTGCGAGGTAGGGAGTGATAGGAGGGAGGTAGGGGTGTACGAGGGTAGGGATGTACGAGGGTAGGGAGTGTACGAGGGTAGGGAGTGTACGAGGGTAGGGAGTGTACGAGGGGTAGGGAGTGTACGAGGGTAGGGAGTGTACGAGGGATAGGGAGTGTACGAGGGTAGGGAGTGTACGAGGGTAGGAGTGTACGAGGGTAGGGAGTGTACGAGGGTAGGGAGTGTACGAGGGTAGGGAGTGTACGAGGGGTAGGGAGTGTACGAGGGGTAGGGATTGTACGAGGGGTAGGGAGTGTACGAGGGTAGGGAGTGTACGAGGGGTAGGGAGTGTACGAGGGTAGGGAGGTAGAGGGTAGGGAGTGTCCGTGGGGTAGGGAGTGTACGAGGGGTAGGGAGTGTACGAGGGGTAGGGAGTGTACGAGGGGTAGGGAGTGTACGAGGGGTAGGGAGTGTACGAGGGGTAGGGAGTGTACGAGGGGTAGGGAGTGTACGAGGGGTAGGGAGTGTAAGAGGGGTAGGGAGTGTACGAGGGGTAGGGAGTGTACGAGGGTAGGGAGTGTAGAGGGGTAGGGAGTGTAGAGGGGTAGGAGGTACGAGGGGTAGGGAGTGTACGAGGGGTAGGGAGTGTAAGAGGGGGAGGGAGGTGATGCGAGGGGTAGGGAGTGTACGAGGGGTAGGGAGTGTAAGAGGGGTAGGGAGTGTACGAGGGGTAGGGAGTGTACGAGGGGTAGGAGTGTAAGAGGGGTAGGGAGTGTACGAGGGTAGGGAGTGTACGAGGGGTAGGGAGTGTAGAGGGTAGGGAGTGTACGAGGGGTAGGGAGTGTAGAGGGGTAGAGGGTGAGTGTACGAGGGGTAGGGAGTGTACGAGGGGTAGGGAGTGTAGAGGGTAGGGAGTGTAAGAGGGGTAGGGAGTGTACGAGGGTGAGTGAGGGAGGAGAGAGGGGTAGGGAGGTAGTACGAGGGGTAGGAGGACGAGGGGTAGGGAGTGTACGAGGGGTAGGGAGTGTACGAGGGGTAGGGAGTGTACGAGGGGTAGGGAGTGTACGAGGGGTAGGGAGTGTACAGAGGGGTAGGGAGTGTACGAGGGTAGGGAGTGTAAGAGGGTAGGAGTGAGGGGTAGGGAGTGTATCGAGGGTAAGGAGTGTAAGAGGGTAGGAGAGTACGAGGGTAGGGAATGTCGAGGGGTAGAGTGTAAGAGGGGTAGGAGTGTACGAGGGTAGGAGTGTTAGAGGGTAGGGAGTGTACGAGGGGTAGGGAGTGTTAGAGGGTAAGGAGTGTAAGAGGGTAGGGAGTGTACGAGGGTAGGGAGTGTAAGAGGGGTAGGGAGTGAGGGGTAGGGAGTGTAAGAGGGGTAGGGAGTGTAGAGGGGTAGGGAGTGTACGAGGGGTAGAGAGTGTACGAGGGGTAGGGAGGTACGAGGGGTAGGGAGGTGAGAGGGTTGGGAGTGTACGAGGGGTAGGGAGTGTACGAGGGGTAGGGAGTGTACGAGGGATAGGGAGTGTGCAATAGTAGTGGAGGTGGGGGGGGTCAGTGTGAGTGTAAAATCTAAATAATACTTGATGCAATAAGTTAGTTTCCCTTTAAAAAGTCAGAGAGAGTCAGCAGTGTGAGAGGTGAGTCCTGCTTGTTCATTGATCGACACGATAATCTATTAAGATATAGTGGACTGATATTTTAATAAGACGATATGGACTTCCAATATATATATATAAAATGGGGTCCACCTCTGGTGTAAATTGTGGGTCCCATAGCCTCGGAGAAGTGGATAAAAAGGCTTCAAGGAAGAATATTTAGATGTCTTTCTGAAGCCATTTGAATATTCCACTTCCCCTACCACCCCATCTTTTATTAAATATATATAAAATTTATTTCAAGATACAATACATTGTCAAAATACATTAACAAGAATACAATAGTGAGTAAAACAACATAGATGACAACTCAGAGCTACATGTCAAATACTTCGTCCAGCTCCCCGGTAGTGGGCCGCGTGCCCAGAATACTGCAGGCATTTCCCCTCTGGATCGCAACACTGAGTCTCTGAAAGAGGAAGCTGGTCGCCCTGTGGTCCTTGGTTTCTGTGATGAGTTTTCCAGCCAGCTCCTTGAGAAACTTTAGAGCACACTTGCCCCATGCTCCATGGGTCTCCGACCCTATTGGGATGAAGTTATAGCAAGAGGGAAGGTCTTCATATTTGCGGGTCTTCTGGGTCTCCCTGTGGCTGGCAGCTCCACCCCCTTCGGCTAAGGAGTGTGGCAGGTAGGTGTCTGCCAATGTGGCAGCACAGGTGTAGTCCCAAGCAATCTGCTTACCATCCTTCCAGGGTAGCATGGTGGCTCCATCAGGACGCTTTTGACTTCCATCAGACCTCTGCACTTGGGGTTCCCGTTGGGCTGGGCAACGGGCTGTGGCGAGGCTTCTCTTTATGATGTCATTGACCTCCTCATGTCTAGCATACTTCCCTTCTGATGTGTGACACACGAGACCATGAAGTCCGAATTGATCAGCCGTCGCCCTGCCGCAAATACACCTATGTTCGGTGAGTATGGGGCGACTAGGCGAAGAGCAACACCAATCCGAATGGCCTGTGGGTCGAGTCGAGTCCCCAGAGAGGTATATATATATATATATATATATATATATATATATATATATATATATATATATATATATATATATATATATTCTTCATCTTTCACCTCTTTCAAATATTTTTTTTTTACATTGTCTCTGTATTTCTCAAGACATTTCTATTCTTTTTTTGTTTTACCTCAATTTCCTAGATCATAACATTAAAATTATAGCGAATTTCATTTCTAGTTTTCTAATTTTCCTCTTTTCTGACGTGGCACTTCTTATTACTGCTGTTTGGCTGCCTTCCCCAACACACCTGCGTCTCCACCATCCTTCCTCAACACACCTGCGTCTCCACCTTCCTTCCTCAACACACCTGCGTCTCCACCTTCCTTCCTCAACACACCTGCGCCTCCACCTTCCTTCCTCAACACACCTGCGTCTCCACCTTCCTTCCTCATCACACCTTCGTCTTCACCTTCCTTCCTCAATACACCTGCGTCTTCACCTTCCTTCCTAAACACACCTGCGTCTCCACCTTCCTTCCTCAACACACCTGCGTCTCCACCTTTCTTCCTCAACACACCTGCGTCTTCATCTTCCTTCCTCAACACACCTGCGTCTCCACCTTCCTTCCTCAACACACCTGCGTCTCCACCTTCCTTCCTCAACACACCTGCGTCTTCATCTTCCTTCTCCAACACACCTGCATCTCCACCTTCCTTCCTCATCACACCTGCATCTCCATCTTCCTTCCTCAACACACCTGCGTCTTCATCTTCCTTCTCCAACACACCTGCATCTCCACCTTCCTTCCTCATCACACCTGCATCTCCATCTTCCTTCCTCAACACACCTGCGTCTCCACCTTCCTTATCACACCTGCATTTCCATCTTCCTTCCTCAACACACCTGCGTCTCCACCTTCCTCATCACACCTTCCTTCCTCAACACACCTGCGTCTCCACCTTCCTTCCTCATCACACCTGCGTCTCCACTATCCTTCCTCATCACACCTGTGTCTCCACCTTCCTTCCTCAACACACCTGCGTCTCCACCTTCCTTCCTCATCACACCTGCGTCTCCACCTTCCTTCCTCAACACACCTGCGTCTCCACCTTCCTTCCTCATCACACCTGCGTCTCCACCATCTTTCCTCAACACACCTGCGTCTCCACCTTCCTTCCTCATCACACCTGCGTGTCCACCTTCCTTCCTCAACACACCTGCGTCTCCACCTTCCTTCCTCATCACACCTGCGTCTCCACCTTCCTTCCTCAACACACCTGCGTATCCACCTTCCTTCCTCATCACACCTGCGTCTCCACCTTCCTTCCTCATCACACCTGCGTCTCCACCTTCCTTCCTCATCACACCTGCGTCTCCACCTTCCTTCCTCAACACACCTGCGTCTCCACCTTCCTTCCTCATCACACCTGCGTCTCCACCTTCCTTCCTCAACACACCTGCATCTCCACCTCCCTTCCTCAACACACCTGCGTCTCCACCTTCCTTCCTCATCACACCTGCGTCTCCACCTTCCTTCCTCATCACACCTGCGTCTTTACCCTCCATCAGCCTAACTCTCCATCTCATGTCTTTATCACGTAACCTGTGAGAGTCAATCCCTTAAGCGGGTCGTTAAACTTTCACACATCAGTTATAAACAAGTTGAACTCGTAGGTGAGAAAGAGTTAGTTTGATATCTTTATTATGCACCCCATACCCATCCTGTGGGCGGTAGTCAAAAGATTACAGAGGTATATAATGGGTCCAGGGACTGGACCCCAAAGTTTTGATAGCTGAGCAAGTTACAAAGGTAATGGTGAGAAAGAGGCGTCATAATTTACACTTAGGAGGGATTAGTCCCAAATCCGCATTTCGAAATTCCTCCATCGTTACTTTCCTGTGCATTGTTTTTAATAGTTCTTATGTCTGTAATATTTTCGTCCCCATTTAGGATGATCTGAGACATGGGTAAGGGGGCGATGACCCCCACATCCATTAAAATATATTAAATTCAATTTAACCACTTTGAAAAGTAATTATATTCTAATAGATTTCGTGTTGTTTCAGCCACAGTCTCAAGGAAGTCACCACTCCTTAAGGGTGAGTGGGGTGAGAGGGTGAATGGGGTGAGAGGGTGAGTGGGGTGAGAAGGTGAGTGGGGTGAGGTGAAAGGGTGTAAGAGGGTGAATGGAGTGAGAGGGTGAGTGGGGTGAGGTGAAAGGGTGTGAGAGGGTGAATGGGGTGAGAGGAGGTGAGTGGGGTGATAAGGTGAGTGGGATGAAAGGGTGAGAGGTAATGTGATGGATGGATCACGAAAGTTCTCGTAATTTAATGCCTTTTCAAAGAGGCTTGGTCATGCATACGTGATCTGAAACGTTCCCAGTTAAAGCAACGACTGATAAAAGTCAAGAGACAGATCCAAGAACTACGAATCAGCCTCTGAAAACACATCAGTTTGTTGTTCTGGGGATTATCTTGCCCACGTCCCGTTCTTAAACCAGGTCTCCTAGGCAGGAAATATTTCAGAATTAATCACTATTAAGAAACATACAGGAACGTAAAGGCACGTGCATACTGAACGTAAGTTATCTTACGTGTTCGAAAGTTAGAAAGAGAAGATCAGTAATCCTACCAGAGTGCAAAAACAAAAAAATAACTAGGAGAGTATTGAAGGTTACGAGTGCAAGGTACTGAAGCTGCCAGGATGTGTACTGCACAAATTTGTGCTCGTCCCTTGGGAATGTAATCCTTAAATTCGGGCAGTCTAACACATTCAGGACAAAAATCCGGGTTAAGAGTTGGCTGAGATCCACGTGGAGGTGGTGGCGAGGCTATCATACGTCACTAGCGTGATGTACACCTAACATTAATGAACCTCAATCTTGCTCTGTTTGGCCAGCGGTAGAAGTGTGGGGGAGCTTGGTGGTGGAGGGCTGATGGGGGCTGGAGGGCTGATGGGGCTGGAGGGCTGATGACAGGTAGATGAAGGATGTGTGGAAAAAGAGGAAACCTCTTTATATGGGCAAGTACTAATTGTGACTGGTAGTGGAAGCCTGAAGAAAAGCGGCCTGCAGGCCGAGGAAGGGGGTTGCAGGCCAAGGAAGGAGGCTGAAGACCGACGAAGGAGGCTGCAGGCCAAGGAAGGGATTGAGTCTGATCTAAGCCATCACTAGAGAGGGGCTGTGAAATATTTACGAGATCAGTATTGTGATTTTTTTTCTTCAAAATACTTAATCTACTGTTTAATTCCTAAAATAGTCGAATTCTCAAATATTATTATTTTAAGAACAATAATAATAAGGTCGATTGACATAAATTACTTCATAGCCACACGGAGGACAGGAGGCACCATCTCCAGGTTGGCAATAAGATTTTGGTCATCAAACAAGCTGGAGGAACGACTTGACCAGCATTTCTTGGTGGGTGCAAGACTCTCGTGTTGCTGGCAACACCACCTTCACGGGCCTTGTGTTGCTAGTAACACACCCTTCACTGGTTTGGTGTTCCTGGGAGCACCATCTCTACGGATCCTGGTGAAGTGGTTACAGCCCAAACAATAACACAGACCCGTCGCCAGCAAGATTGTTTTTCCTGTGCTTGAGACGTCCTCTGTAAACATCGGATCACTCCCGGTTAATAGCAGATAAACATTGTCATTCCGTGTCAGTACAGGGCAAACTTACGTCTTGAAGCTTTCCTCTTCAGATGAGATAAACGAGATCGTTTAGCGCACCTCTGCGTTTTCTTCCCAGAGTTGTAAGAAAGCTTAGTGCAGGTGGATAGTACCTAGGAAGGTACTACTACCATGTGTGTGAAAGGGACGCCTATTACTCGTTCTAGAGGTCTCTCTATCTCTCGTAAAGATGTATGGTGACAGGTAAATTTAACTAATTTCTTCTTTCGTCCAATATACACTACTTTCCCGAGCTCCATAATGGTTCTTATTCCTGTAATATTTATTACCCAATTTATAACTACCTTTCTGAGAAAGAACCACGATGATCCCTGGAACCATTAAAAGAGAACAGATGAATGGTGCAGTGGAGAGATAACATATGATTGAAGAGAAACAGAGATAGTTTTTATAGAGAGGAGGGAGAGTTATGTTACCTTAGTACAGTCGACAGGGAAAATCATCAGACACGGGTCTTTACCACCACGACTCGCTCAAAGGCGCCGCTGGTCCCCTTCGCGAACGCTGCAAAAACGCAGTTGCTGCCGTGCAGTGCTGTGCTAGACCAACTCATCCTCCTAAGTAAACGTCAGTTTGATTAGAAGGATGGGTTATCGTGGCTCAAGGACGTCAATAAATCTGTTACTAAAAGGTGAGCGTCTGGGTTTTACTGTTACGCTTTCTCAGTCTTCTCGGCCTTTTCCTGTTTTCCTTTCCCACATCTAAAAAACTCTCACTTTTATACATTTTAGCATTTCCTAGGCCTTTTGTGTATCCATATGCTCTTGCTGCGCTATCGTCCACACGATGGATATGGGGTGCACAATATACTAGCCGCTTCAGCTGCAAAATCTAATCTAGCATTAACTGGTGTAATGTATTTCATAACTGGTTAATGAAGGTTAATTTAACCTAAATAACATATCTAAAGAAATTAGCTTAAGTATATTAAGCCTGGGAGTGGCTTGGAGAAGGAAACTGTAGCTATGGAGAGTAGCAGCGACCCCTGGCTGGGTTACCGGTGCTGGGCTCGCCCACGGTCTCAAGTGAGGTAGCGTGGGTATCGGGACTGTCAACAACATAAGGACACGCTAAATAAACATTAGTCTCCCTCCTTACTAGCTTGGTCATGACGGCGCCGATTACCAGCCTCCGTCTGCCTGTTTGGGTGTAGTCACCCCTGGTGCCGCTGACTACTAGGTAGGTACTCCACAACAACGACTTGTCACCCCACGACAAACCATCGACTTTATACTCTCTTGATGCAACGAATTGGAACTGTTCTCCATTTGACTTTACTTAGCTGTCTCTGGTTCAATCTACATAATATTTTATATATCTGTATCCATAACACGTGTGTCCTCAACACTATTATTAAAAGTGAAACTCCTGTTTGTAAACACTAAATAAATACATTGTAATGACCACTCCGTCCTTTTTCCAGGAGCTGTTTGACAGTTATGGGTTTAGCACCTCCCATGAATATTATACTGCTGCCCCTTCGCGTTCCTTCCCACCCTTGATGCCCCAACCCTCCATTGATACCCCCCACCCACCCTTGATACCCCGACTCTCCCTTGGTACCCCCATCCGTGATGCCCAGACCCACCCTTGATGCCCCGACCCACCCTTGATGCCAAGACCTTCCCTTGACGCCCCCACCCACCGAGTACTGAAACATGGCTGTGTTGGTCAGGGACATAAGGCAACGGCGTTAAAGAACTCCAGTCCTGCTGGAAGTATTCAGATGTTGTGCGATATATATAATGATGATATTGATGATGATAACTAAACAAATTTCAGTCGCAGGGGGGTCCGAGACAGGTATATCTTCATTGTATAAGTCCAGCCCGGCTCTGAACCTCAGTGCGCCCCACAAGGGTTAAATATCAGCATTGAAGGTTTGAACCCACTCAGAAGTGGCATTCACAGGTTATCGTATGAAAACTGCTAACTTTTATAACTATATAAACAGCGTCTGATCACAGCGCCTGGTGATCACAGCGCCTGGTGATCACAGCGTCTGGTGATCACAGCGCCTGGTGATCACAGCGCCTGGTGATCACAGCCCCTGGTGAACACAGCGTCTGGTGATCACAGCGCCTGGTGATCACAGCGCCTGGTGATCACAGCCCCTGGTGATCACAGCGTCTGGTGATCACAGCGCCTGGTGATCACAGCGCCTTTTGATCACAGCGTCTGGTGATCACAGCGTCTGGTGATCACAGCGCCTGGTGATCACATCGCCTGGTGATCACAGCGCCTGGTGATCACAGCGCCTGGTGATCACAGCGTCTGGTGATCACAGCGCCTGGTGATCACAGCGCCTGGTGATCACAGCGCCTGGTGATCACAGCGCCTGGTGATGAAACTAATGAAACTGAGCTGAAGGATGTTTTAGGGGGGGGGGGGACAACGTTCCCGCGGCCCGATCCCAGACCAGGCCTCCTGGTGGATCAAGGACTGTTCAACTAGCCTGTTACTGCTGGCCGCAAGCAGTTGAACGTACGAACCACAGCCTGGCTGATCAGGAACTAACTTGAAGAACTTACCAAGTTCCCTCACACTACAAAAATTGCCACTTAAGCGAATAGTTGATTGTGCACACCATGACCATCCCGTGGTATGTTCCTTACAATTAAAAGTGGGAAATAATTAGGTTTGATCCGAGGAAATAGGGTAATTCCAATTCCTGTGGTTCGTACTTTCCAATGCGTTCGGCCAGCAGTAACAGCCTGGTTGATCAGGCCCTGATGCACCGGGAGGCCTGGTCAAGGACCGGGCCGCAGGGGTGTTGACCCCCGGAACACCCTCCAGGTGGACCAGCACCGAGGCATTCCCTTGAAATGATTCACTTAGACAAATCTGTAAACATTTACCAGAAATAGGCAAATTGAAGAACCGTCTGGCAGCACGGTACATGGGCGAGCTTAGGCAACGTTCAGATTCACACGCGCATCGTACCTGGCGTGAGGCTTGCTTACTGAAGATACAACATTAGGAAACAAGGTCCTTGAGCCCTCAAAGGGCATACACAAGTAAACATACGCAATGGTACGCATTATTTACAAGTTTGTCAGTTGTTCTGGTACAAGCTTGTACCATACTAGCAACTTTGGAGAAAACTAGTACGTTTATCTTATTTTCATAAGTTTCTTTGATATATCATATAGATTAATGCAATCCATCTTATCAATAATTAAGTGAACAGTAAAGCCCCCCAAAAAGTAATTCTATATGTAAATGGTTGCAGTTGTAACCATAATATTTAAAGGGGTGGCGGGGTAAGCCAGCGGAAGGCCTCGGTCAGATGACCAAAAGCTCCAGCTGCGGGTCATCGTATGACTAAGACCAGCGTCAGGAAACACTTGTTCTGTTTCCTGACAAACCTACCTAGTCTAACCTAACCTACAGTAAAATACAGTGATCAGTAAAGTTACCAAGAGGCTGACTACATAGTTTACACAGTCTGACGATCATGGGTCGTGTATATACCATCAAACTGCCAGATGTACTTGTAACCAAGACTAGGCTTCGTTATAACATCCGTCAGTTTGTTTACATCGCAAGATGCTCCGTAAATGTGCTATCTAGGTTTATGTTATCATAGTGGATTATTGAGTTTTATTGCTCCTATCTGATATAATCATTTAACTACTTATTAATATTTCTAATGTTGACACACTGGTTTAGTAATAGAGTTGTGGATGAGTGGAACAAACTCCCGAGTACCGTCATAGAAGCTAAGACGATGTGTAGTTTTAAAAATAGGTTAGATAAATACATGAGTGGGTGTGGGTGGGTGTGAGTTGGACCTGACTAGCTTGTGCTACTAGGTCAGATGCCGTGCTCCTTCCTTAAGTGAATGTGGCCTGACCTGACTAGGTTTTAAGTCGGTGGGAGAATTGGACTTGCCTCGCATGGGCCAGTAGGCCTGCTACAGTGTTCCTTCTTTCTTATGTTATTATACACGAGAGTTTTATATTAATTCCTTTATCCTACTATCATGTATATATGTACCTGTCTTCTCGAATGAGTTAAGAACTTATGCGCCTAAAATCAACTCAGTGATGACACAAAACGTTCAGTTCGTAATATAAAACCAGTGTTGTCATTCATTACGTTTAACTTAACGCTGGTGTTAACTGGTGTGTCAGGAGGTGGCAACAAGAACATAAGCCGCCTTGCCGGAGGTGGACTCGTGTTTAGATCCAGGAGTGTGTAATTTCAGAGGTTTGCTTACTAACATTGAGCCAAGAGATTTCTTTCCTAGGCAGTTGCCTTTGCAATTCCTTTATGGAAGGAATCGCTGGTGACATGTTTCTTAATGATTACTGTTACGAAAGTAATACTATGTAACATCTGGGTATATTTATTCTATAGACTTTCGCCAACCAGTGACTTTATCAATACAATAAAAACGACTATTTTGAATTGATAAATCCACTGGTTGTAGATAAGATACCCAGACGTTGCCCAGTGTCTAATTCATCGAAGTAATACTAAGTGAATATATTATCCATTTAGGGATATAGTGCGCTCGTGCTATGTAATAACTGAGATCATGCAGGTTGTAAGATTTAATGTTATTGTAAGTTCTTTGTTACATTTTGCTTTGTGTTCAATTACTTCTGACTGTATAAAAATTGTATAAGTTGTGGCCGTGTTCAGACAGCTAAGAATAATTTGGAGATGTTTGTATTAACTACAAGGACTGAAATACTTTTTCTTTAGCTATTAATTATTAACATAATGCGTTATAATTATTAGAGATGAAGTGCCAGGTGTGCAAACCATCCTTGGTATTACTATACTAACACCAGACATAATAAAAAAATGGTTTTAATTATAACCATAATTTTTAAAGGGGTGGACCGGTAAGCCTGTGGAAGGTCTCGGTCGACCAACAGCTCCAGTGGCGGGTCTTCATATGACTAAGACCCGCGTCAGGAAACACTTCTCCTGTTTCCTGACAAACCTTACCTAACCAGACATGCTGGTTGGAGCACCAACAACTCTGAGAGCATTTATCCTATCTTTTGCATTTCTTATTGTTTTTTGTTACTGTTAATTCGTTGATACGAAAATATCTGAAAGAGATGATATAGTTGATAATTTGAGCACCTCTCTTGCTTGTTAATATCTTAGACGCTGACGTCATGACTACTAGACTGTTGCGCATTGTCTAAAATATAACAAAAATATAACTTATTATCCAATCTCCTGCAGGATGCACTCTAGTGTGAGAGACCGTAACTGTGTGGGGTTGGGTCATGCAGGATGCACTCTGGTGTGAGAGACCGTAACTGTGTGGGGTTGGGTCATGCAGGATACACTCTGGTGTGAGAGACCATAACTGTGTGGGGTTGGATCATGCAGGATGCACTCTGGTGTGAGAGACCGTAACTGTGTGGGGTTGGGTCATGCAGGATGCACTCTGGTGTGAGAGACCGTAACTGTGTGGGGTTGGGTCATGCAGGATACACTCTGGTGTGAGAGACCATAACTGTGTGGGGTTGGATCATGCAGGATGCACTCTGGTGTGAGAGACCATAACTGTGTGGGGTTGGTTCATGCAGGATGCACTCTGATGTGAGAGACCGTAACTGTGTGGGGTTGGTTCATGCAGGATGCACTCTGGTGTGAGAGACCGTAACTGTGTGGGGTTGGGTCCTGCAGGATGCACTCTGGTGTGAGAGACCGTAACTGTGTGGGGTTGGGTCATGCAGGATGCACTCTGTGTGAGAGACCGTAACTGTGTGGGGTTGGGTCATGCAGGATGCACTCTGGTGTGAGAGACCGTAACTGTCTGGGGTTGGGTCATGCAGGATGCACTCTGATGTGAGAGACCGTAACTGTGTGGGGTTGGGTCATGCAGGATGCACTCTGGTGTGAGAGACCGTAACTGTGTGGGGTTGGATCATGCAGGATGCACTCTGGTGTGAGAGACCATAACTGTGTGGGGTTTGGTCATGCAGGATGCACTCTGGTGTGAGAGACCGTAACTGTGTGGGGTTGGGTCATGCAGGATGCACTCTGATGTGAGAGACCGTAACTGTGTGGGTTGGTTCATGCAGGATGCACTCTGGTGTGAGAGACCGTAACTGTGTGGGGTTGGGTCATGCAGGATGCACTCTGGTGTGAGAGACCGTAACTGTGTGGGGTTGGGTCATGCAGGATGCACTCTGGTGTGAGAGACCGTAACTGTGTGGGGTTGGGTCATGCAGGATGCACTCTGGTGTGAGAGACCGTAACTGTGTGGGGTTGGGTCGTGCAGGATGCACTCTGGTGTGAGAGACCGTAACTGTGTGGGGTTGGGTCGTGCAGGATGCACTCTGGTGTGAGAGACCATAACTGTGTGGGGTTGGGTCGTGCAGGATGCACTCTGGTGTGAGAGACCATAACTGTGGGGTTGGGTCATGCAGGATGCACTCTGGTGTGAGAGACCATAACTGTGTGGGGTTGGGTCGTGCAGGATGCACTCTGGTGTAGAGACTGTAAACACTGGTCCACACTTCAACACATACATTATCAGCTTCAACTCATGCCTGCTTTGTGCAATATATTAACATTTGATTTAGTGGATGTGGTGGCGTTTTATTCATCAGAATACAGGAGCTTGTAGCACTCCCTGCATCACTGTAGCTACGTTGTAACTGGTTAAGCTTGTAGCACTCCCTGGATCACTACAGCTACGTTGTAACTGGTTAAGCTTGCAGCACTCCCTGGATCACTACAGCTACGTTGTAACTGGTTAAGCTTGTAGCACACTCTGGATCACTGCAGCTACGTTGTAACTGGTTAAGCTTGTAGCACTCCCTGGATCACTACAGCTACGTTGTAACTGGTTAAGCTTGCAGCACTCCCTGGATCACTACAGCTACGTTGTAACTGGTTAAGCTTGCAGCACTCCCTGGATCACTACAGCTACGTTGTAACTGGTTAAGCTTGTAGCACTCCCTGGATCACTGCAGCTACGTTGTAACTGGTTAAGCTTGTAGCACACTCTGGATCACTGCAGCTACGTTGTAACTGGTTAGCTTGTAGCACTCCTGGATCACTGCAGCTACGTTGTAACTGGTTGCTTGTAGCACTCTCTGGATCACTGCAGCTACGTTGTAACTGGTTAAGCTTGTAGCACTCCCTGGATCACTGCAGCTACGTTGTAACTGGTTAAGCTTGTAGCACTCCCTGGATCACTGCAGCTACGTTGTAACTGGTTAAGCTTGTAGCACTCCCTGGATCAACAGTGTTGCTATATCACACGGGATCGACCTTCTTACCCTCAGTAAGGGGAAGCATGAATGGAAACAGTAAAGACAACAACACCTCACTACACGCCATTACTGACTTGCCTTAATTCCACTTAACTGGGTTCACACTGATTAAAAATGAAGGAAGTGAATACTACACGAGAGGCACGTATACGAGGCACGTATACGAGGCACGGATACGAGGCACGTATACGAGGCACGGATACGAGGCACGGATACGAGAGGCACGGATACGAGAAGCATGGATGTGGGTGCACAGTAGAGGTACAGTACTGGGCATACGAGAGACACGGATGTGTGCATGGTAGAGCATGGTTGTGAGCGCGTTATGAATACAGGTTAGTCACGGATCATAACATGATGCGTCAACTGATTTTGTCAGCACTACATGCAAGGATCTGAGTCTGACACGTACACAGACACGCACGCATACACACTCGAATACACACGCACCCGAATATATACACATACACAGGTATGATAAAGCTCATGGAGCAGGGAGAGTGACCTAGTAGGAACCAGTGAGGAAGCGTGACCAAGAGCTGTGCCTCGACCCCTTCAACCACAACTAGGTGAGTACACATACGCACGCACGTGAATACACACACCTACGCACGCACGTGAATACACACACCTACGCACGCACGTGAATACACACACCTACGCACGCACGTGAATACACACACCTACGCACGCACGTACGTTAGCACATACACACACACACACACACACACACACACACAGGACCTAGTAGCGGTCAGAAAAGAGGCGGGGCCAGGAGCTAAGTCTCGACCCCTACAACCACAATTAGGTGAGTACACACACACACACACAGACTCTGTACACCATATACGTCAGGCCCATACTGGAGTATGCAGCACCAGTTTGGAACCCACACCTGGTCAAGCACGTCAAGAAATTCGACAAAGTGCAAAGGTTTGCAACAAGACTAGTCCCAGAGCTAAGGGGATTGTCCTACGAAGAAAGGTTAAGGGAAATCGGCCTAACGACACTAGAGGACAGGAGGGTCAGGGGAGACATGATAACGACATATAAAATACTGCGAGGAATAGATAAGGTGGACAGAGACAAGATGTTCCAGAGAGGGGACACAGAAACAAGGGGTCACAATTGGAAGTTGAAGACTCCTATGAGTCAAAGGGATGTTAGGAAGTATTTCTTCAGTCATAGAGTTGTCAGGAAGTGGAATAGCCTAGAAAGTGACGTAGTGGAGGCAGGAACCATACATAGTTTTAAGACGAGGTTTGATAAAGCTCATGGAGCAGGGAGAGAGAGGACCTAGTAGCAATCAGCGAAGAGGCGGGGCCAGGAGCTATGAATCGACCCCTGCAACCACAAATAGGTGAGTACACACACACACACACACAGGGAGACAATAACGGGTCATGGTGCGTGATGAGGTATCACAGTGGGCGCCTTTGACGAGCGGTGTACCGCAGGGGTCAGTCCTAGGACCAGTGTTATTCTTGGTATATGTAAATGACATGACGGATGGGATAGACTCAGAAGTCCCTCTGTTCGCAGATGATGTGAAATTAATGAGGAGAATCACATCGGAGGAGGACCAAGCAGGACTTCAAACAGACCTGGACAAGCTTGACATCTGGTCTAGCAACTGGCTTCTCGAATTCAATCCCACCAAATGCAAAGTCATGAAGATCGGAGAAGGGCAAAGAAGACCGCTGACAGAGTACAGGCTAGGCGGACAAAGGCTACAAACCTCGGCAAAGGAGAAAGACCTTGGGGGTGAGTATAACGCCAAGCACGTCTCCGGAGGCACACATCAACCAGATAACTGCGGCAGCATATGGGCGACTGGCAAACCTAAGATTAGCGTTCCGTTACCTTAACAAGGAATCGTTCAAGACACTGTACACCGTGTACGTCAGGCCCATACTAGAATATGCAGCACCAGTCTGGAACCCACACCTGGTCAAGCACGTAAAGAAACTAGAGAAAGTGCAAAGGTTTGCGACAAGGTTAGTTCCACAACTCAGGGGTCTGTCCTATGAAGAAAGGTTGAGGGAAATAGGACTAACAACACTGGAGGAAAGAAGGGTCAGAGGAGACATGATAACGACATACAAAATACTGCGGATGTTCCAGAGAGGGAACACAGAAACAAGGGGACACAACTGGAAGCTGAAGACTCAGATGAGTCAAAGGGATGTTAGGAAGCATTTCTTCAGCCACAGAGTAGTCAGGAAGTGGAATAGTCTAGAGAAAGATATAGTGGAGGCAGGAACCATACACAGTTTTAAGACGAGGTATGATAAAGAGCATAGAGCAGGGAGAGCAGAGACTCAGTAGCGGACAGCGAAGAGGCGGGGCCAGGAGCTGAGTCTCGACCCCTGCAACCACAATTAGGTGAGTACAATTAGATGAGTACACACACACACAGCACACACACACAGCACACACACACACACAGCACACACATACACACACACACACACACACACACACACACACACACACACAAATGCAAAGTCTTGAAGATTGGTGAAGGGCAAAGAAGACCGCAGACGGAGTACAGTCTAGGGGGCCAGAGACTACAAACCTCAATCAAGGAAAAATATCTTGGGGTGAGTATAACACCAGGCACATCTCCTGAGGCGCACATCAACCAAATAACTGCTGCAGCATACGGGCGCCTAGCAAACCTAAGAACAGCATTCCTACATCTTAATAAGGGATCGTTCAGGACCCTGTACACTGGGTACGTTAGGCCCATATTAGAGTATGCAGCACCAGTTTTGTTTTAAACCCACACCTAGCTAAGCATGTAAAGAAACTAGAGAAAGTGCAAAGGCTTGCAACAAGACTAGTCCCGGAGCTAAGGGGTATGGCCTACGAGGAGAGGTTAAGGGAAATCGACCTGAGAACACTTGAGGACAGGAGAGATAGGGGGACATGATAACGACATATAAAATACTGAGAGGAATTGACAAGGTTGACAGAGACAGAATGTTCCAGAGATGGGACACAGCAACAAGGGGACACAGTTGGAAGTTGAAGACTCAGATGAATCACAGGGATGTTAGGAAGTATTTCTTCAGTCACAGAGTGGTCAGGAAGTGGAATAGTTTGGGAAGCGATGTAGTGGAGGCAGGTTCCATACACAGCTTTAAGAAGAGATATGATAAAGCTCATGGCGCAGGGAGAGTGACCCAGTAGCGGCCAGTGAAGAGGCGGGGCCAGGAGCTATGACTCGACCCCTGCAACCACAACTAGGTGAGTACACACACAGTGAGTGTTTTAGGAAAGCGTCAGGAAGCTTATTAGGTCATGTGAGGCTTAGGAAGGACTCGGTCTGGATGAGTATCATGTTTGTCAGTTCTGGAAATATTGAAGTTTAATTAATCACCGACACCGTGGAACACAACACAGGAAACTTCAAATATTAAAACACACACACACACACACACACACATATACACACATACACACATACACACACACACATACATACACACACACACACATACACACACACACACACATACATACATACACACACACATACATACACACACACACACACATACACACACACACACATACACATACACACACACACATACACACACACACACATACACACACACACACACACACACACACATATACACACACACACACATACATACACACACACACACATACACACACACATACACACACACACATACATACACACGCGCGCGCGGGGACTAGCTTACTAAGACTCGACCCCTGTGGGAACACGCTCAAGGATAGGCTAAACAAACCGATTCTGATGAGCTTAGATGAAAGAAGAACCAGAAGAAGCGTGACAGCTACGTACAAGACACTCAAAGGACTTGATGAGCCAGTGAAGTACAGATCGAAACACTGAGCTCGGGAAGACAAACAACTAAATTTTTAAGACGCAAATGAGTCGCAGATGCGTAAGGATAACTAGAAGCTGGACTGACTTAGTGAAGGTGGAGGAAGCATTCACTATATAGTCTGTACCCAATCAGCCGGGCTGTGGTTCGTACGTTGGACTACGTGCAGCCAGCAGTAATAGTGTGGTTGATCAGGCCCTGATCCACCGGGAGGCCTGGTCAAGGACTGGGTGGCGGGGCCGTTGACCCCCGGAACACCCTCCAGGTAGATACACAATTTAAGGACAGATACGACAGGGTTCATCGGACTTGAAACTTGTCAAGCTAGCGGATGCGAGGGTTCAGAAACGGGTCAAAGAACCGAGACTCATACCCGAAGTCACAAGCACTGGAGGGAGGCGAGTACATCATTACCCCCAAGAGGCCCACTAACAAGGTGTGGTGAATCAGATGCATGGCATACCTTGACCTCCAATGTTTATCGTCTCCCTCAACGCCTGGAAAACGAGACCTGTTGAGAGGGGTGAGTGTGCAAGCACGCCCACTCACAACGCTGTCCACACACAGCATTGTGAGTGGGCGTGCCTCCACACTCACCCCTCTCAACAGGTCTCGTTTTCCAGGCGTTGAGGGAGACGATAAACATTGGAGGTCAAGGTATGCCATGCATCTGATTCACCACACCTTGTTAGTGGGCCTCTTGGGGGTAATGATGTACTCGCCTCCCTCCAGTGCTTGTGACTTCAGACACAAAAGCAGCAGTTACTTCACTCGCTCCTGTCATGATCCTCTTGAGATTATTTTCGATTTTGGTGAGTAATGGCTGAAGCTAGTAACATTATTTGCGGACGATGATGTAACATTTTAATGTGAACTGTAAAAAATTAACATGTTATATAATTATCTTTCTTGCAAATTTTAACTGAGGAACGAGACTCAACCTTTGTTGAATTCAAAAGATATTTGTTAATATACCATATGATTAGTAAGGATGAGAAACAAAGGCAGACTTTTAACGTCATTTAAAAAATATCTAAGAAGCAGAAAAAAAATGGATTTTTTTCAAGCAAAGAAGGTTCACATTGAACCTGGACAGACTCAAAGGTTCACATTGAACCTGGACAGACTCAAAGGTTCACATTGAACCTGGACAGACTCAAAGCCGTATTTCATCACGTTCTATGTTGTAAAAGGTTCTGTTGAACACAGACGACAAAACTAGATTCATTTTTGGTACTGCGCGCTCCAAGAAAATTATCCCAGCATCCCATAACCCCAACCCCCTCTACCTCAACACTTGCACCCGGCATAGTAGTGGAACTTCAGGGCATCACGAGGCAAAGGAGCTGCAGTTAAACTCCATCAAGAGATCTAGGAGCTATAGCTCAACCCTCCCATGAAGTCTAGGAGCTATAGCTCAACCCCCCCAAAAAATCTAGAAGTTATAGCTCAACCCTCCCAAGAAGTCTAGGAGCTATAGCTTAACCCTTCAACATCTTGAAGGTCCCACAAGTGAGGTGCCTTGATGCTGGTGATGGGTTCATGATTCAAGGGGTTGCACTTAAATTCCCTTACCTTGGATCGAACCTGATTCCCTCCCATTCCTCCAGGTGCTGTATGACTCCTATAAGTTTAGCCCTCCCCCAATTAATAATACACTTAACATCATCAGAAGGCTCAGGAGCTGTATATCAACACGGTGCCAGAAACTAATACTTCAAGCCTTACTCTAAGTAACATTGTACTTGAGCCTTGAAGGTTGAAGATGACCACTAGAGACACCTGTATCCTGCTCTGATCAAACTGACTATTGGAACTTCCACTGCCCACTACACTGTCACTGAGAGTTAGGTTTGGTAAGGTTCGTCAGGAAACAGGACAAGTATTTCCTGACGCGGGTTTTAGTTATATAATGACCCGCCACTGGAGATTTTGGTCATGTGACCGAGCCCTTCCGCCCTTTTAAAAAATTATATTAGTAATCTTATGATACTGAAAGAAGCTGAGTAGACGAGACCTTCTCAATTTATCGCATGCAAAACAAATACCTTACTAGTTTTTAGGGTAACTGACACCTACATTTTCCAATAACACTTTGACTTTCCTCTAATTAATATACACCATAGGTGAAAGTTTGAAGCCGATCAGAAGAGTTATTCTCATGTTATCACATGGAATGGTACTCAAGCGAACAACAAAGTAGGCCAAAGCCCTATATCAAATTACCGGCTCTAGCACAACCGGGCAAAACTATAATAAGCGTTGCAGGTGTGAAAGTCTACGGACCTCACCCGTCATGAAGCCTGATTTTCATGGGGTTGATCTCCTAACTCATGAAAATCAATAGACTGATTTTAATCAAACTAACCCAAGTTATTATCTTGTGCGCAACATCTAGTAAAAAAGTAATTAATAGTATTTAATTAGGCTTCGTATTTAATATATGTTGTAGGCTTTATATAAAAATAATATCTCCAAAACACTAAGGGAAATTGCATAATATATTACATAGTATAAGTTTAAAATGTTATAAAGTTGTGTTTATTTTTTCAGCTTGATAACTAAATTTCTGAGTGCTTCACGAGGCTCTTGACACTCAAGAAAGTTAAAAAATAAAATTTGTAAATTGAAGCCTACAAAGTGTACATAAAATGAAAAAAAAAAATCCCGTAAGACACACAAAAGTTTCAAGCCGACCAGAAAAGTCATTCTCCAGCTATCACAGAATCCAACGGTTCCAATTTTTTTTATATATGCTAGTACGGCATACCGGCAAATTTGCACCTGACGGCCAAAACTTAGAGATTTTCATCATTCTTATGAAAGACGAAGAAGCATTCTCCATTTAGTGATTAAAAATCAATATATCAATTTTCTTAATAAAATTGCTTACCAACCCAAATGGAGTAGGTAAGCAACTTCTTGCGTAGTGAAGCCATAAAAATTTAATCACACATTTCTTCTCATTATCAGTGAACCCAACTTCTCCCATAACATTGTTCTAAACACTTTGAAGAATTTCGAATTTGTCTGGGATATTCCTGCAACCTTGATTTCATATTTTCGTTTAGTCTTTATCTTTTCCCTTTTTCTTTTAAATATAGCTATGGGAACATAGAAGCTTGGGTACATAGCTGACAGTTACACCATGAACATCGATAAGCACGTTACTGAGAAACTTGCAGTGTAAACATACTGATGTAGTACTATATATATATGTCAGATTTACACCTTCAGCGTTTTTTAAGGCCATAGTCTTTAGGTCCTTTGTTTTATCCACGTGTCTCTGTGTCAGTAAGGAGTGCACAATTAACTAGCCATTTCGGTGGCAAACACTTTTTTTTATCTTTGACTAGTTTGGTCAATAAGAGGACCCTAAGACGACCCTCTTCTTCTTCTTCCAAAAGATGTTTTAATCGCTTTTGTGCGATTTAATATGTCGTTTGAGCAGCTTATACATTATTTAGGATAATGTTATGTTGCCGGTTCTCATCATTACTGATTGTCAGATCTTCTATATAATCACTGATGAAGAGATCATGTTAACCCATTCAGTAATCGCCAGGTGTCCCCCAAGTCTACTGAAATCTACTGAGCGAAAATCTGGGCCTGCCTTATCCTTGTTATCACACGCCCCAGGTGATTTTTTTTAAAAGACCGTAGCATATTTGCGATCTCTTGTGCCTAGTTTTTCCATGATCTCTAGATAATTTATTAGCGTCTCCTTGTTCGCCAGAACTATATCAAGGTGGTTATACCCTTTAATAGAATCCGTCACAAAATTTAAAAATACAATTCTGAACTACCTCGAGAAGGTAAAGATCAAGAGAGTGTAGGTAAGAGTCTTGTGGGGTGAGCGGGGAAGTGGGTATAGTGGAAGAGTAGGTTGGTGAGAGGAAGGTTATCGTATGGTAGAAATTAAAATCCACTATAATTGCTACATTTTCGTGTATGAAACGCGTCCAGTGCGATTGAGTATGACAGGGAAACATAGCTAGCTTTTGTTCCCACAATGTAACTATCATACAGAGTATTGTAGCAGCACACTAACTCCACGTGTAACAAAGTTTAAGGTAAACACTAGAGGGTCGCTTGGACACACCAAGTCTTCCAACTGTAACTTAATTTCACCTGTTCTCATATTAACATCGCTCATTTTCTAACTCACATTAGGTAAATCTATTTTAGGTTCTGTTTAGTTACGTTAACATTAACTTAAATATACGTAATTTTATTGGAAATAACCTGAAACACCGAAACAATAACAAGAAAGAAAAGAGTTGACAGGTTGCGGCGACCCTGGCAGCCTGAACACCTGGGAAATACTGGGAATGTGAAAAATGTTGGATAAATACGCACAGTATGAGGACGTAGTGGAGGCAAACAAGACCACCGGTAAGTGTGCAACTCAATCACGCAACATGCGTGCAGATTTGATTGTCTACGGGTGAGTACAACTGATGCGCTGCCTCATGTGTCGTGGCCGTTGTTTGTAATTTCCTTATTTGTAGTCAAATGTACTTTTATTATGTTTATGTAAGGTAATATGACCTAACCCAAAATAGGGAAAATAGTACTTTGTAACTTTACAGGGAGCGTTAATAAGTGAAGCTGGGAATCTCATAAAACAATTAGCATAGTAAAATAAGGAAAGGTAGATGTGTATGGAGGTATAGACTGGCGGGGCAGCCAGACACTGGAGTCCCCAGATCCACCACTTAACTCACTCGGCCAAGGTCACCGCTGGTCCAACGCACTCGTAAACGTAACAAGACACGGGATCTACGCAATACACGCATTGCCTAGATCCATGACCTTAAACGTATTAGAGGACCGCGTAACAAGATCTGTGCAATGAAAGCTACACACGCGCGTGTCTTCCTAGTTCCTTGACACACCAATGTTCCAGTCACGGTATTGTGCCTTTTTTGTTATTTATAAACCAATGATAGGATCAGGTAAAGAACCAGGTAACGAGAAGCGGACTCGCAACGCAAGCAGTCCTAGTTGCATGACAGAACCAAATAACAGGACCAAATAACAAGGTCCACATAACAGGAACACACAACAAATCACAAGATCTACCCACCACTCACAGTGTTTGATGACTTTAAATATCAACACAAAGTACAAAACATGAATTTAACGCCTTTAATATAATACAGCGAATAAATTTATCTGAATTACCATACTTCCTGGTTATGTAGACCAGAGAAGAGTCCATGTTTTCCTCCATGGACTGTTGGGGAGACGATAGTCACCCAAGAAGAGACTGGCCACCTATCAAGACTATGGGACTGATCACCGCAAAATAACGTCTACTGTCTCCAGTGTTATATTAGCCAGTATTCGACTGAAGAAGCCTGCTGCGTAGTCGAAACGTTTAGGCAATAAAGACACTCAAGTGTTGCACATGTGTCTCATTCATCACTCAAGCATCATCCAGTGCAACCATCAACCATCAACCACCAACCATCAACCATCAACCACCAACCATCAACCATCAACCACCAACCACCAACCATCAACCACCAACCATCAACCATCAACCACCAACCACCAACCATCAACCATGAACCACCAACCATCAACCACCAACCACCAACCACCAACCATCAACCACCAACCACCAACCATCAACCACCAACCATCAACCACCAACCATCAACCACCAACCATCAACCACCAACCACCAACCACTAACCACCAACCATCAACCACCAACCACCAACCATCAACCACCAACCATCAACCAGCAACCACCAACCATCAACCACCAACCATCAACCAGCAACCACCAACCATCAACCACCAACCATCAACCACCAACCACCAACCACCAATTATCAACCACCAACCACCAACCATCAACCACAACTACGCAAAGGTGACCAGCTTCGGGGCAAACCCAGTATCATTTGCTTGCATTCAAAGAGGAAATATTTTGCATTTTAAAGACGTAACATATCCGGAGGTCGTCTACCCTGAGGTCGTTCCGAGGGTCAACACTCCCCGCGGCCCAGTCCTTGACCAGGCTAGACCATGCTACCTGGAGTCTACCTGGAGGGTATTCCGGGGATCAACGCCTCCGCGGCCCGGTCATGACCAGGCCTCCTGGTGGATCAGGGCCTGATCAACGAGGCTGTTACTGCTAGCCGCACGTAGTCCAACATACGATCCACAGCCCGGCTGATCCGGCACTGACTTTAGGTATCTGTCCAGCTCCCTCTTGAAGACAACCAGGGGTTTATTGGTAATTCCCCTTATGGCTGGTGGGAGACTGTTGAACAGTCATGGGCCCTAGACATTTATTATTGTTTGCATATCCTGCTAAGTCTTTTGCTTTCGTAGGGAGTGATTCCTGTGTGCGGATTAGGGACCAGTCCTTCCAGGATCTTCCAGGTGTAGATTATGATGTGTCTCTCTCGTCTGCGCTCCAGTGAGTACAAGTCAAGTGCTTCCAGGCGTTCCCAGTAGTTTAGGTGTTTGATGAAACTTATACGTTCAGTAAAGGTTCTCTGTACATTCTCTAAATCTGCAATTTCACCTGCCTTGAATGGAGATGTTAATGTACAGCAGTATTCCAGCCTAGAGAGAACAAGTGATTTAAAAAGAATCATCATTGGCTCAGCATCTCTTGTCTTGAATGTTCTCATTATCCATCCTATCAGTTTCCTTGCAGATGTGATAGTGGAATTGTTGTGGTCCTTGAAGGTGAGATCCTCAGACATTACCACTTCCAGGTCCTTCACATTACGTTTCCGCTCTATTACATAATTAGAGTTTGTAGTATACTCAGTTCTAGCTATTATTTCCTCCAGTTTTCCATAACGGAGTAGTTGGAATTTGTCTTCATTGAACATCATATTGTTCTCCGTTGCCCATTGGAAAACTTGATTTATATCTTCTTGGAGATTTGCCGTGTCCTCAATGGATGACACTCATGCAGATCCTAGTATCATCTGCAAAGGATGATACGGTGCTATGGTTTACATCTGTCTATGTTTGAAATGAGGATGAGGAACAGGATGGGAGCGAGTACTGTGCCTTGTGGAACAGAGCTCTTCACTATGTCAGCTTCCGATTTAACTCTGTTTACCACTACTCTTTGTGTTCGATTGGTTAGAAAGTTGAAGATCTATCTGCCTACTTTGCCAGTTATCCCTGGCATGATCAGGCTAGAATACATGATACACATTTTAGAAATTACTGCATATTTCGTTCCAAAGTACAACAATTTCGGTTCCATGTTAGGGTTCAATTCTGTCGACTACGAGGGCCATTAGAGCAGCAATCTACCTTTGCGCTTATTGCTTAACATAGAGAATAAAGGGAACTCTCAGTAAACGACAGTTTCATGCGAAGGTACGACAGTCTGCAGTCAGATATACAGCAAGATGGCGTCACAGATGCAATTATTATTTTTATTATTATTGGTATTATTAGAGGGAAGCGCTAAATCCGCAAGGATCATACAGAGCATGAGAATGGGAGACAATCAGGTTAAATCCAAGAAACGAGAGGAAAAATTCATTGTCCTGGATCAAGAGCCCCTCGCCGACATCAAGGTGCCTCCCATAGGGAAAGTTTTGTTATACAATCTTCCTTAAGTTTCAATGCTATGTATTTTACGTAGACTAGTGGAATATAATTCTGCCTTGGAAAATATGCAGAAATTCTTTTGTAGTAATTGTGAGAGAAAATATTTTTTTGTATATATTTTTCTCTTCGTCTTTTAGGTACCAGTCAAAGGTACAAGAAGTTGTGGTCGAAGGCGCAGGCGGTTGCATTTAAAGAATTTGCATCCTTATAAACACATCGTAGGCACAAGATACAAGATGTTTTACATCAACAGAGCCACTTGGCTGTTTAATTGTTGTTAAAAGCGGTGTTATTATTCATTGTTGTTGTGGTGGAGGCCAACACTACACAGCTCTTCAAGACACCGTGGGAGACTGGAGTGCTGGAGGGAGGAGACGGAAGTGCTCGTGGGATCCTCTTCAGCTGTGTTTGCCTCCCACTGTATGCGTGTACACACTCACCCTTTCACTGTTTGTTTTTTGGGGGAATGGGGGGAAAGGGTCTGTTGTTTGTAAGGGAATGGCGTCTTCTGTTTGTGGCTAAGAAGGTCCGTTGTTTGTTACTGACGAGGAAGCCTTTTGTTAGTGGGGGAAAATTGGTTCTTCTGTTTATGGAGAAATGTGACTTTCTGTTTGTGAGTAAATTCAATACTACTTTTTTAAAACAGAGAGGATGGACTTTGAGAAGATTCAGAACAATAGAAGAAAGGCCAGTGATGGTACTAGTCAAATCAATTGCGCTTGCTCGACATTAATATTCTTGTGTGCTCACAGCACCAGGTAGGTAGGTAAGGCAGCAGAGATGACAGGTAGGTAGGTAGGTAGGTAAGGCAGCAGAGATGACAGGTAGGTAGGTAGGTAAGGCAGCAGAGATGACAGGTAGGTAGGTAGGTAAGGCAGCAGAGATGACAGGTAGGTAGGTAGGTAAGGCAGCAGAGATGACAGGTAGGTAGGTAGGTAAGGCAGCAGAGATGACAGGTAGGTAGGTAGGTAAGGCAGCAGAGATGACAGGTAGGTAGGTAGGTAAGGCAGCAGACATGACAGGTAGGTAGGTAGGTAAGGCAGCAGACATGACAGGTAGGTAGGTAGGTAAGGCAGCAGACATGACAGGTAGGTAGGTAGGTAAGGCAGCAGACATGACAGGTAGGTAGGTAGGTAAGGCAGCAGACATGACAGGTAGGTAGGTAGGTAAGGCAGCAGACATGACAGGTAGGTAGGTAGGTAAGGCAGCAGAGATGACAGGTAGGTAGGTAGGTAAGGCAGCAGAATGACAGGTAGGTAGGTAGGTAAGGCAGCAGACATGACAGGTAGGTAGGTAGGTAAGGCAGCAGACATGACAGGTAGGTAGGTAGGTAAGGCAGCAGACATGACAGGTAGGTAGGTAGGTAAGGCAGCAGACATGACAGGTAGGTAGGTAGGTAAGGCAGCAGACATGACAGGTAGGTAGGTAGGTAAGGCAGCAGACATGACAGGTCTGGTAAGTAAAATATGCAGTACTAGTCGTATACTACCCGCAGAAAATCAACAAAACATCTAATCTACTGGCAATGCCTCAAAGCACTTGAATCGTTCTCTCTAAAACAGAGATGATACATGCCTGGACCTGATAATATTTACGTAGAAGATACTTAAATAAATGTCTTGACAGTCTCTCTAAGTGTTAATATACCTGAGCGTGTAGAATGGGACTACTGATGTTGACAAAGTGTTCTCTAATTGTACTTAGGACAACTCCGCTTTTTACTGGGCATATTCTACTTTTTTTTCTATATCTTTCATTCCATTAGTTATGGCAATTTGCAGACAGGGAGAGGAAGGGCCCGGCCCTTCCTCTCCCTGAGTTCTGAAGATTCGATCATTTCATTGTGTGGTGGGAGAGGTAAACATATTTAGAAACAAAAAACAGCGATGCTATATGATTCTTGTAGGCGTGTTGTGTATCAAGTAGATTATACTAGACTACGTATGTCAGGGGTAGAAGAGAGATCATTTTGACAGGGGACCAGCTTGTGGGATGGCTACATTCTCCAACATAACAGAAAAGAGCATTTTTAGTTTCATCAAGGTAAACACATCTCTTGGTCCAGTCTGTTTCACCAATATAATGGAGATGTCAAGAGGGAGCAGGAAACAGAGTAAATACCTCAAATATCGGTGAGAAAAGAAAAATGAGTTAGACTGAAGTGCATTAGTATCGTGAAGTGCAAGTTTAATATCCAGGAGATGAGGGATGTTATTGAGATTCTGTAAGTTAGAAATATAGGGAAGACAAAGTGCAGGTGCTCTGAATGTAGAAGTAGGTTTAGGAAGAAAACTTAAAGAATGAGAGAAGGCAGATTTAATGAACTTAGAAAGATACTCAAGACGAATGAATGAACTGCACAGACTTGGTATTTCAGAGACTAGAAATGAGGATCACAAATGCGAATGATGAGAGAAACAAGAACGCTTTTCCTAATGGATTTCGCATGGTAGGAAAACCAATGACTGTACATGCCTAGTGTGTATAAGCTTTCGGGAAACTGAAATTGAGAAGCTAGTGACAGAACGGTGGACAAGAACATCAAGGAAAATTATGGAGTTAGATTACTCTTCAGCTCTAAACTTGATAGATGGAGCAAGGTTGCTAAGAGCAACAAGGAAGTGTTGCAAAACACAAGCCACGTGACCAAAAAGGGAAGATATGATCTACACAGTGAAGCCAGAGAAAACGTCCACTGATTGTCGCCTGGAGACCTTTCCGAAAGTCACCGCCCCCGCGACCCGATCCCAGACCAGGCCTCCTGGCTGCTGACCTGATCGATCAAGCTGTGAGTGCCCACCGCCCGCAGTCCAATGTATGCACCGTATAATATTAAACACAAGGTTAATAAGTATAAGAGATAAACGAGAGATTCATATTCATATTTTCTTTCTGCCACCGATAACACAGGTGTGCATTCTTATTCTTTGCTCCTCCTGCCCTCTCCAGTATATACGTGAAAGTAATTGCTCCATTTCCATAAAAGACTACAGCCATATCATAAGCTGGTCATCTTCTAATGTTACCTATCTATGTCCACGGTGGCCCGTGGCCTGGTGGCAAAAGTTCTTGCTTCACACGTCAGGGTTTGATTCCCGGTTAGGGTGGAAGCATTGGACGTGTTTCCTTACACCGGTTGTTTATGTTCACCCATCAGTAAAATGGGTACCTGGGTGATAGTCGACTGGTGTCTACCTACCTACCTGGAGTCTACCTGGAGGGTATTCCGGGGATCAACGCCCCCGCGGCCCGGTCCACGACCAGGCCTCCCGGTGGATCAGGGCCTGATCAACCAGGCTGTTACTGCTGGGCTGCACGTAGTCCAACGTACGAACCACAGCCCGGCTGATCCGGCACCGACTTCAAGTATCTGTCCAGCTCCCTCTTCAAGGCAACCAGGGGCCTAGTGGTAATTCCTCTTATGGCTGGTGGGAGGCTGTTGAACAGTCTTGGGCCCCGGACACTTATGGTGTTTTTTCTTAGTGTACCAATGGCCCCCCTACTTTTCATTGGGGGTATTTTGCATCGCCTGCCAAGTCTTTTACATTCGTAGGGAGTGATTTCTGTGTGCAGATTCGGGACCATTCCTTCTAGGATTTTCCAAGTGTAGATTATGATATATCTCTCTCGCCTGCGTTCCAGCGAGTACAAGTCAAGTGCTTCCAAGCATTCCCAGTAGTTGAGGTGTTTGGTGGAACTTATATGTGCAGTAAAGGTTTTCTGTACATTCTCTAGATCTGCAATTTCACCAGCTTTGTACGGAGATGTTAATGTACAGCAGTATTCCAGCCTAGAGAGAACAAGTGATTTGAAAAGGATCATCATTGAACGTTCTCATTATCCATCCTATCATTTTCTTTGCAGTTGTGATCGTGGCACTGTTGTGATCCTTGAAAGTGAGATCCTCAGACATTACCACTTTCAGGTTCCTCACATTACTTTTCCGCTCTATTGTATGATCAGAGTTTGTAGTATACTCTGTTCTAGTTATTATCTCCTCCAGTTTTCCATAACGGAGTAGTTGGAATTTGTCTTCATTGAACATCATATTGTTTTCCGTTGCCCATTGGAAAATTTGGTTTATATCTTCTTGGAGGTTAACCGTGTCCTCAACAGATGACAGTCTCATGCAGATCCTAGTATCGTCTGCAAAGTATAACGTATAACACTGTGCTGTGGATTACATCTCTGTGTGTGTATGTCTGATATGAGGATGAGTAACAGGATGGGAGCGAGTACTGTGCCTTGTGGAACAGAGCTTTTAACTATGGCAGCTTCCGATTTAACTCTGTTTACCACTACTCTTTGTGTTCGATTGGTTAAAAAGTTGAAGATCCATCTCCCCACTTTGCCAGTTATTCCTTTAGCACGTATTTTGTGTGCTATTACGCCATGATCGCACTTGTCAAAGGCTTTTGCAAAGTCTGTGTATATTACATATGTAATCTGTTTTTCTTCCAGTGCATCCAAGACCATATCATATTTATATGTGCGGGTTGTGTGTGTATAGTGATCCAGTAGTTGCGAGAGGCAGGAGCGACCTGCTCTGAACCCATGTTGCCCTGGATTGTGCAGTTTTGGGGAATCCAAGTGGTTTGCAATCATGCTTCTTATCACTCTTTCAAATATTTTTATGATGTGGGACGTTTGAGCTATTGATTTATAGTTCTTAGCTAATGCTTTGCTGTCACCTTTAAAGAGTGGGGCTATATCCATTGTTTTTAGTGACTGGAATTTCATCCATGTCTAAGCTCCTTCTCCATAGTATACTTAGGGCTCGCGAAAAGGGTTTCTTGCAGTTCTTAATGAACAATGAGTTCCACGAGTCTGGGCCCGGGGCTGAGTGCATGGGCATGTTGTCAATGGCTTTCTCAAAGCCTTTCGGAGTTAGGGTAATGTCGGAAATCTGGCATACATTGATATAAATAACAAAAAAAAGGCCCAATACCGTGACTGGAACAATACACATACAACCCGCACATATAAAAAAGAGAGAGGAGCCTGCCTATAAATACCCCTTCTTCCTGTCCTGTGTGTTAGTGTGACTTTGTAAATGGTCCAAGTCGGACCGAAACGTCGTCGTAAGCTCCTCTCTCTTTTTTATATGTGCGGGTTGTGTGTGTATACATTGATATAGTTTTGAGGCTCATTCATGAAAAAATCATTTGGATTGTCGATCTTTAGACTGATTAGTGGCTCGCTAAACACAGTCGTATTGGGATTTCAGTATCTTATTCATTTCTTTGTTGTCATCTGTGTAAGCCCCATCTTGTCTGAGCAAGGACCCGATACTAGATGTGGTATTTGCCTTGTTTTTTTGGATATGGAAAGAAATATTTCGAATTTCTTTCAATTTCACTAATCGCTTTTAGCTCCTCCTGTCTCTCCTGGATCCTGTATGAGTCCTTTCCACTTCCCTGGTCAGCGCTTCCTTCCGTGTATCAGATAATCTAGCGTTCTTGAGGAGCTCAGTGATTCTTTGTCTTCTTCTGTAGAGGGAGCGTTTTTCTCTCTCCAGTTTACTTCTTCTCTTCTTTTTTCTTAGGGGAATATGCCTTGAACATACTTCAGCTGACAGGAAGTTGATCCTTTCAAAGCAAGATGTGGGTCGCATCCTGGGACAAAACTGACCTAATTTTCCCGAAATGCTCTGCATAACAAGCGGCTTTCTATATAGTCGTGTGTCATTGCTGTCAGCTAGGCCTGTATATCATGTACATGTACTTGTAGAAATAAAGATATTATTATTATTATGTAGCTTCACAGACGCCGTCTTGCTCAGTCAACCCTTGTACACACCTTCCCTAAGATGAATCTCAACCCCACTTTGTTTACGTGTCGCATCTCTCCCACAGAACATTATCAATGTACTGATCTTGAGAACTTATGTAACTTAACCTGACCTTGGCTGACTCCTTACATCCCTAGGCATTGACTTGACTCTACTGCTGTTTGTGGGGAGCGAGAGAGTGGAGAGGAAGGCCAGGGGTCTCAGTTAAGGAACTCACTGAGTGTTTTAACTTCATGCACTTAAGTTCATTGTTATATAATAGCGTCTCAACTAATTGGACTCTTACCGTCTATTTGGTGATGTGTCCATTCACAGGATGAGTTGCGCTGCCAATAAACTCACGGACGTAACAATGTGTACAGATAGATAACAAGTGGTGTATGGAAACTATATTGACAGGTGACCAGTGGTGTAAGGAAAGTGTATAGACAGAGCTTGGGAATCCAACCCAGGGTCTCAGGGTCTTAAGACTGACAGTGTAATCACAGGAGACTGCCATGACAGGTGAGCTGAAGGCTGCCATTATGGGTGAGGCTGAAGGCTGTCATGAAGGGTGAGGCTGGTGGCTGTCAAAACGGGTGAGGGTGTCATGGCGGGTGAGGGTGTCATGACGGGTGAGGCTGGTGGCTGTCATGACGGGTGAGGGTGTCATGGCGGGTGAGGGTGTCATGACGTGTGAGGCTGGTGGCTGTCATGGCGGGTGAAGGTGCCATGACGAGTGAGGATGGTGGCTGTCATGACGGGTGAGGATGGTGGCTGTCATGACGGGTGAGGATGGTGGCTGTCATGACGGGTGATGGTGGTGGCTGTCATGACGGGTGAAGCTGGTAGCTATCATGACAGGTGAGGGTGTCATGACGGGTGATTGTGTCATGACGGATGAGGCTGGTGGCCCACACACAGCGGGGTGTGAACCTCGACACCACCACCACCTCATAAACACGTTTTTATTACTCAAAGTGTCGAGGGAAGGGGGAGGGTGATGGGGAGGGGGAAGTGTTGGGAGAGTGGAGAGCCAGGATCAGTGCCACCATTGGGAGGGCCAGGACAAGTGCCAGTGTATGGGGGTGTGAAACAATGCAAAATCATTGTTCGCAATATAGCCTCTCAACATTATTTTAAAACTGCACTATATACGTTAGTGTTCGTATGTGGGTTTACGTGTGGCCGGCAGTAACAGCCTGGTTGATCAGGCCCTGATCCACCTCAAGGCCTGGTCATGGACCGGGTCAGGGAGGCGTTGACACTCGGAATATCCCTTCAGGTATACTCCTCCAGGTATCCTACGAGCCTCCAGATTACTGCATGGTTTTTGGTACAGTTTTGAAGTAGGTAATTGAACTGAAAGCCAGTCTGGTGACGTGGCTTTATTGGCTTCTCCTGGGTTACTAACCTCCGAGTTTTTAAAAAAGAAAACTTAGTTTTTCTTCTAAAAATTCAATGTAGCAGCAGCCTAAACCTCGCAAACAAACTTCATTCCGCCCCTACTCCGCTTCCGTGGATCAAATTTAACTGCCTTTCATATATATATATATATATATATATATATATATATATATATATATATTATTGTAACCACGAACGAGTGGTATTGATCAATAACTACACTGCACTTAGCCCCAGAGTGGGCGACCCATGATGTTGGCCGCCTCATAGTGAGCTCACCATGAGGCAGGCCAAATCATCATGATTAACATATATAGATCAATTAAATTTTAATATATATATATATATATATATATATATATATATATATATATATATATATATATATATATATATATATATATATAAGGGGTGGGGGTGGCAGGCCAGGTAGCTAGGCTAGTCTAGTTTCAAAAATCTTCACCAGAGAGCTGTGTTAACACAGCTAGGGTGGTACACAATGCTTGACACTTGGCAGTCATCACACACTTGCATGCAAGCAGCACGCGCACACAAACATGTGTCAGAGCGCATGTGTGCATCTTAACACGCGTTTGGTACACATGTGTGCATCATAAGACGCGTTTGGTACACATGTGTGCACAGTGCTAGGCTTATAACGTTTTTACAATGTAATATTCCTGTACCTTAATCAGATGAACTTTTGCCTGAAAGCAAAGAAATGACCTTTCATTTCAATATCTTTTTAGAAAATATCAGCCATAAATGAAAAAAAGAGTAACGAAAACAAGTAACTTGAATACATATTACATGTAATATTAATAACAAATAAAACAGCTTACAACATCATTGTTATCATGTTTGTACATTTATTACTACTTATTGCTTAGAATAAACCAAAGTTGCAGTTTATTTTTGTTTCTGCAGTCAGCATACAATTGTTCCATAACTTTGATTGCAGGTTCAGCACACTGATTACTTCTTGGTATATTGAGTGGGACGGTTCCTGCTTCCAGTGATTTTTCAATGAGTTTAGAGCTTTTTTGTAATGGTTCAATATTTCTGACAAATTCTTGAAGTCATTTTCATCGTACATGTGATCAGTGAACCAATAATCTGCTCAGGTGTATCAAATGAATCTGCATATCTTCTCCAAAGTGTTCCGTCTTGTAGGTATAAGAATGAATGCAAGAGTAGCTAGAATGGTTCTTGAATTCCACCTCGCATTGCTGATGTTTGGAATTTTCTGAAAGTTAATCAAAGGAAAGTGTCCTTTTTCTTCAAAGAATCTAAACACTGGTGTTAGATGGTACAAAAACTTGACATCATCTCTCCATCCTGATTTATGGAGGATTTCTTCTGTTCCATTAACAAACTGTGCCTTTAGTTCCTCGTAATTCTTCACCAGTTGGGATACAAATGGATATTCGATGTTTTAGCACCAAGATTTTCGTCCATTACCAAACGGAGAATCCTGTCCAGAACGTGATGCTGACAACTGATAAACTGTGGTTTGCTAATCTTCTTCTCTGAGAACAATCGTTGCATTTTAACAACAGCTCCAATCTTCTTCCCTGTGTTAACATTTGTTGTATCAACAATGACCATCTTTATTGCATTCCATAAGTTGTATTCATCAATAACTTTTACCATTCCTTCAGCAACAGTGTCAGCCTCGCCATCTCTCAAATGCGGTTCATCCAGTTTTACTTGTGTTCTTTCATTTATAAGTACTAACACCTGATACTCATGTTCCTCAATGGTCTTTCCATCGAGATGTAAAGACCATTCTTCCATTCGTAACTTTTCAATCATGATCGTAAGATGTTGATGCTGAAGCTGATTCAGCAGTTTTCGTCTTTTTGAAGGATGAATAGTTGTTTCTGAGTTGCTATTTATGATTAGTAATGTAAATATATGGTGATTAATATTTTCCATTAATTTGAGTTGCTAATTAGTACTTTCTTGAGTTGCTACTTATAAGAAGTAACGCAGATATATGGTGATTCATAGTTTTTATTTATGGTTGACCTTTTTTGAAACCTGAGAGGAATTATGAACTTTTTCATTTATTTTAAACAAAAGTTCATCGATTTATGAAACAGGAGATGTTTTATTTGGAAAAAAAGTAAAAAAATTATAACCCTAACACACACATCATGGAACAATTGCTGATGTACCATGTGCACATATATCTCCAAACTATATGTGAGTAAATGTTGTTTTTATGTGGGAATAATTATGTCAGTTGACCTTTCTTTCGATGAACATATTAAGACAAAGGTCACAACAGCCAGGAAGATGATGAGGGGGATAATGAGAACCTTCAAAACAAGGGAACAAGTGTAGAAGTCTTCAAGAGGAAACTGGACAAGTATCTTCACCAGGTGATGGATATGTGTGGCAGCGGACCTTCAGCAGCAACAGCCTGATTGACCAGACAAGCAGCAGACGATCCTGGCCCATGGCCGGGCTCCAAGAGTAGAAAAACTCTCGGAACTCATCAAAGGTATGCCAAAGGTAAAGACATATGTACTTGATCATACCTGGAGTCTACTTGGAGTCTACCTGGAGTCTACCAGTTTACCTGGAGTATACCAGTTTGTCTGGAGTCTACCATGAATTTACCTGGAGCTGCTTCTGAAGGTCACCGCCCCCGCGGCCCGGTCCCAGACCAGACCTCCTGGTTGCCGCCCTGATCGATCAAGCTGTTAGTGCCCCCCGCCCGCAGTGCAATGTATTGACCACAACTCGGATTATCAAGACCTGCTTCGAGAAACCTGTCGAGTTCCTCTTGAAGACAGCTAGGACTTTGTTGGTGATTTTCCCTTATAAGAACATAAGAAAGGAGGAGCACTGCAGCAGGCCTGTTGGCCCATACTAGGCAGGTCCTTTACAATCCATCCCACTAACAGAATATTTGCCTAACCCAATTTTCAATGCTACCCAAGCAATAAGCTTTGATAATTCTAATTACTCAACAGAATACATTGTAGCCTTAGCAAAGAAATAAAATTTTATTTTAGTTTATTTATGTATTAAGTTTTTGCTAGTTCTTGGTAATGAAAATAACCCTCGAAGCTATAAACTAGGTGAAGTAGAGCTTGATCATACAGAATGTGAAAAAGACTTGGGAGTCATGGTAAGCAGGAATCTAAAGCCAAGACAACAGTGCCTAAGTGTGCGCAACAAGGCTAACAGATTACTAGGATTTATTTCAAGAAGTATAAGTAACCTGGAGGAAAACTTCACATTACACAGTCTTTGGTCATCCTGTCAGGTAGAAATCTACTAAAAAGAAAAGCAGTACCCACCTGTAGATGCCAGTCTCACGGTACTCAGCAAAGTACTGCTCTCTGGTATAGTCGTCCATCAAGTCTTGCAACTCTCTCTCCGCCATGGTCACTTCGTTCATCCATGTCTCATCCTCGTCCTGTAGACGTCCATCGTCTCGTCTTATAGCCTCCCATCCATCGACAGAGGTGAGATGACAATCTGGGGATTATGCGCGGAGGGAAGATGCTGAAGAGTCGTGGTCCCTTAACACTTACTGGGTTCTCTCTCCGCACACTCATCGCTCTCCTAGATATCCCGTACCGTCTACCAAGCCTTTTGTGTTCTTAAGTAGTAATTTCGGTGTGCAGGTTTGAGATCAATCCCTCCAGTATCTTCCAGGTGTGGATTATGATATTTTTATATGATGTATCTTTCTCGCCTACGTTCTAAGGAGTACAGTGCGAGGAACTTCAAGCACTCCTAGTAATTCATGTGCTTGACTGAATTTATACAAGCTCCAGTTTCGCATTCCTTGAAGGGGGCCGTTAGCACTCAGCCTAGAGAGAACGGGTGACCTGAAGAGTATCATCATTGGCTTGATATCTCTTGTTTTGAAGGTTCTAGTTATCCACCTTCAAGGAGCGTGCTCCTTGAAGGTGGATAACTAGAACCTTCAAAACAAGAGATGTCAAGCCAATGATGAGGATCACTGTTGTGCTCCTTGAAGGTGAGATATTCTGACATTATTACTCCTAGGTTTCTCACATTTGACTTACGTTATATTGAATGATTTGAGTTTATCTTTCACTCGTATCTTACTTTTATTTCCTCCATTCTTCCGTGACGCAGTAATTGAAATTTGTCCTCATTGAACATCATATTGTTGGCAGTGGCCCACTGGAAGATTTTTTTTTATATCAGCTTGAAGGCTCGCTGTGTCTTCTATGGCTGCCACTTTCATTCATATTCTTTTATCGTCCGGAAAGGATAATACAGGGATATAATTTATGTCACTGTCTTCGTTAGAAATGTGAATGAGAACAAGAAGTGGAGCGAGCACCTTGCCTTGGGGGAGAAAACTTTTCACAGAGTGAATTCAGCAACCGCTGAATTCACTCTTTTGGGTTCTGTTTCTTAGGAAGTTTAATGTCCATCTGCCCACCATCCCAATTATTCCTTTAGCACGTATTTTGTATGTAATTACCCCATGGTTACACTTGTCAAGTGCTTTTGCAAAGGCATTGTATACTACATCAGCATTTTGCGTGTCCTCATTTGCATCCAAGACCATGTCGTAATGGTCCAGCAATTACGAAAGGCATTAGCGACCCGTTCTGAACCCATGGGATTGGTAATCATGCTCCTTAAAACCCCTTAAAAAAATCTTCATAATGTGAGATGTTAGGGTTATTGGTCTATAGTCTTTTTTTTACCATTGTTTTACTACCATCTTTGTGGAGTAGGGCTATATCGTGGTTTTCAATGACTGTTAGATAACTCCAGTGTCCAGGGCTATATCGTGGTTTTCAATGACTGTTAGATAACTCCAGTGTCCAGGGCTATATCGTGGTTTTCAATGACTGTTAGATAACTCCAGTGTCCAGGGCTATATCGTGGTTTTAATGACTGTTAGATAACTCCAGTGTCCAGGGCTATATCGTGGTTTTTAATGACTGTTAGATAACTCCAGTGTCCAGGGCTATATCGTGGTTTTAATGACTGTTAGATAACTCCAGTGTCCAGGGCTATATCGTGGTTTTAATGACTGTTAGATAACTCCAGTGTCCAGGGCTATATCGTGGTTTTTAATGACTGTTAGATAACTCCAGTGTCCAGGGCTATATCGTGGTTTTCAATGACTGTTAGATAACTCCAGTGTCCAGGGCTATATCGTGGTTTTTAATGACTGTTAGATAACTCCAGTGTCCAGGGCTATATCGTGGTTTTTAATGACTGTTAGATAACTCCAGTGTCCAGGGCTATATCGTGGTTTTCAATGACTGTTAGATAACTCCAGTGTCCAGGGCTATATCGTGGTTTTAATGACTGTTAGATAACTCAGTGTCCAGGGCTATATCGTGGTTTTCAATGACTGTTAGATAACTCCAGTGTCCAGGGCTATATCGTGGTTTTTAATGACTGTTAGATAACTCCAGTGTCCAGGGCTATATCGTGGTTTTTAATGACTGTTAGATAACTCCAGTGTCCAGGGCTATATCGTGGTTTTTAATGACTGTTAGATAACTCCAGTGTCCAGGGCTATATCGTGGTTTTTAATGACCTCTCTATAGAATATTCAAGGCAAATGATTTGGGTTTCTTGCAATTCTTGATGAATATCGAGCTCCACCAGTCTGAGGCTGTGGCAGAGTGAGAGCAAATAGATGTTCTCGTTGTTAACATTGTTAAAATTAACTCAAGTGGTGTATTGCAGTGAAAGTGTGCTGTGGGAGGGAGACCAGGACCAGTGTAGGTGTAGGTTGAGAGGAGAGGGGTGTTCCAGGAGAGCAGAGGATAGGAGTCCAGGACAGTGTAGTGGAAGGAGAGGGTGTTCCAGGAAGCAGAGGGATGAGGGAGACCAGGACCAGTGTAGGTGTAGGTTGAGAGGAGAGGGGTGTTCCAGGAGAGCAGAGGGATGAGGGAGACCAGGACCAGTGTAGGTGGAGAGGAGAGGGGTGTTCCAGGAGAGCAGAGGGAGGAGGGAGACCAGGACCAGTGTAGGTGGAGAGGAGAGGAGTGTTCCAGGAGAGCAGAGGGAGGAGGGAGACCAGGACCAGTGTAGGTGTAGGTGGAGAGGAGAGGGGTGTTCCAGGAGAGCAGAGGGAGGAGGGAGAACAGGAGAAGGAGGAAGAGCAGGGCGAGGAGGGAGAGTGTGCCAGGAGAGGAGGAAAGGACGGGGAGGATGTTGCATGCTAGGAGGAGAGGCGCAGAGAGTAGGGATAAGTGCCAAGGTAGGGTGTGAGGTGGCGAGAGGAGAGGGGAGTGTGCCAGTTGTTGGACGGAGAAGGAGAGGCCCTGAGTAAGGGAGAGGTCAGGGGAGGAGAGAGGCCAGAGGAGGGGAGGGCCAGGAAGGAGGAAGAGGACCGGAAGGGGATCGGAAGTGGGAGAGGGCGAGAAGTGAGTCGAGGAAGGGGAAAGTCCAGGAAAGTGAGGAGGGCGGGAGTGGAGGGTGCCAGAAGGGAGGCCGGGAGTGGAGTGTGCCGAGGAAAGGAGAGGCCCGAGAAGTGGGAGAGGGCAGAGGAAATGGGAGAGAGTCCAGGAAAGGGGAGAGGGCCGAGGAAAGGGGAAGAGGGCCGGAAAGGTGGAGAGGTCCGAGGAAAGTGGGAGAGGGCCGAGGAAAGTAGGAGAAGTCCGAGGAAAGTGGGAGAAGTCCGAGGAAAGTGGGAGAGGGCCGAGGAAAGTGGGAGAAGTCCGAGGAAAGGGGGAGAGGGCCGAGGAAAGTGGGAGAGGGCCGAGGAAAGTGGGAGAAGTCCGAGGAAAGTGGGAGAGGGCCGAGGAAAGTGGGAGAAGTCCGAGGAAAGTGGGAGAGGGCCGAGGAAAGTGGGAGAGGGCCGAGGAAAGTGGACCAGAGTGGAGGGCCGAGGAAAGTGGGAGAGGGCCGAGGAAAGTGGGAGAGGGCCGAGGAAAGTGGGAGAGGTTCGAGGAAAGTGGGAGAGGGCCGAGGAAAGTGGGAGAGGGCCGAGGAAAGTGGGAGAGGGCCGAGGAAAGTGGGAGAGGTCCGAGGAAAGTGGGAGAGGGCCGAGGAAAGTGGGAGAGGGCCGAGGAAAGTGGGAGAGGGCCGAGGAAAGTGGGAGAGGGCCGAGGAAAGTGGGAGAGGGCCGAGGAAAGTGGAATATGTCCGAGGAAAGTGGGAGAGGGCCGAGGAAAGTGGGAGAGGGCCGAGGAAAGGGAAAGAGGGCTGGGGAAAAGGGGAGTGAACCGGGAAAAAGGGGAGTGAACCGGAGAAAGAGGAAGGAGAGAACCGGGGAAAGGGAGGGGATAGCCGGGGGAGGGGAAAGATAGCCGGGGGAAGGGGTGAGAGGGCCTGAGGAAGGGGAAGAAGATCATGGGCAGGAACTGTAGCAGCTTAATGATCACCCATTAAGAAACGCTAATGAGACAGCATCCACACATGATGTATTCTGGCATATATGAATAATTTCACATGTAAATGTGTTAAAGTCTCCAGAGAGATGACTAACACAGTGATGCTGCTTGTTGACTCTCACACGTCTCACCCAGTACCAGACAGGTGAGAATATGTACGCACACATACACTCTTATACACACACCTTTATACACACAGGTACGCACACGTGCACGCGCCTGTACATGACATAGGTCAGTAGAATCGATGAACATGTCAAATCAAACATTGCAAAATGTTTAGAATATTAAATGCCAAAAAAACATGGGTTAAGTATTTTATTAAACACATTTACAGGTATATTATAAACACATTGGATAGACGTTATAAAATCCATTGAACAGGTATTTTAAAAAGACGTGGAAAAATAAGAATAGGCTTTTTCGACTAATTTTCGTACACTTCATACCTGAAGAATTTTTTCCAAAAAGTTACGACATTAATTAGACCAGACCTATGCAAGGAAGAAGGGACAAAAAAAAAAAAAGTATATTGGATGTCGATAATCAAAATAATGAAAAGTGATGGAGGGGTGGAAAGCACTTTTTTTTCTTCTTTAGGGTAATAGTGCCATACCTTCTAGTTCAACAGCATGTCAACTAAACCATAATAAAGAGATGAAAAATAAAGAACCAAAGACAAACCTGATTCGTGGAGATTTATATACAAGCAGCATGAAGAAATCTCAAAAACACTAGGAACCCAACATGCTGAAGACACTAGGAACCCAACATGCTGAAGACACTAGGAACCCAACATGCTGAAGACAATAGGAACCCAACATGCTGAAGACACTAGGAACCCAACATGCTGAAGACACTAGGAACCCAACATGCTGAAGACACTAGAACCCAACATGCTGAAGACACTAGGAACCCAACATGCTGAAGACACTAGGAACCCAACATGCTGAAGACACTAGGAACCCAACATGCTGAAGACACTAGGAACCCAACATGCTGAAGACACTAGGAACCCAACATGCTGAAGACACTAGGAACCCAACATGCTGAAGACACTAGGAACCCAACATGCTGAAGACACTAGGAACCCAACATGCTGAAGACACTAGGAACCAAACATGCTGAAGACACTAGGAACCCAACATGCTGAAGACACTAGGAACCCAACATGCTGAAGACACTAGGAACCAAACATGCTGAAGACACTAGGAACCCAACATGCTGAAGACACTAGGAACCAAACATGCTGAAGACACTAGGAACCCAACATGCTGAAGACACTAGGAACCCAACATGCTGAAGACACTAGGAACCCAACATGCTGAAGACACTAGGAACCCAACATGCTGAAGAACAAAACACTAGGAACCCAACATGCTGAAGAACAAAACACAAAGAACCCAACATGCTGAAGACACTAGGAACCCAACATGCTGAAGAACAAAACACAAGGAACCCAACATGCTGAAGAACAAAACACTAGGAACCCAACATGCTGAAGAACAAAACACAAGAAACCCAACATGCTGAAGAACAAAACACAAGAAACCCAACATGCTGAAGAACAAAACACAAGAAACCCAACATGCTGAAGAACAAAACACAAGAAACCCAACATGCTGAAGAACAAAACACAAAGAACCCAACATGCTGAAGACACTAGGAACCCAACATGCTGAAGAACAAAACACAAGGAACCCAACATGCTGAAGAACAAAACACTAGGAACCCAACATGTTGAAAAACAAAACACTAGGAACCCAACATGTTGAAAAACAAAACACAAGGAACCCAACATGCTGAAGACACTAGGAACCCAACATGCTGAAGAACAAAACACAAGGAACCCAACATGCTGAAGAACAAAACACTAGGAACCCAACATGTTGAAAAATAAAACACTAGGAACCCAACATGTTGAAAAACAAAACACAAGGAACCCAACATGCTGAAGACACTAGGAACCCAACATGCTGAAGAACAAAACACAAGGAACCCAACATGCTGAAGAACAAAACACTAGGAACCCAACATGTTGAAAAACAAAACACTAGGAACCCAGCATGCTGAAGAACAAAACACAAAGAACCCAACATGCTGAAGAACAAAACACTAGGAACCCAGCATGCTGAAGAACAAAACACAAAGAACCCAACATGCTGAAGACACTAGGAACCCAACATGCTGAAGAACAAAACACAAGGAACCCAACATGCTGAAGAACAAAACACAAGGAACCCAACATGCTGAAAAACAAAACACTAGGAACCCAACATGCTGAAGAACAAAACACAAGGAACCCAACATGCTGAAAAACAAAAAAACATAATACCATGACTGGAACAATAACAAATAACCCGCACATAGGAGAGAGAGGAGGTTACCACGACGTTTCTGTCCGACCATTGACAAAGTCACACTGGCAGGAAGGAGAGAAGGACGGCGTCGTAAGCTCCTTTGTGGGGGTTACACTGGTCGACAATTTTTGAAACGTTTTATGCTTCTTAAATGAGATTAGTTAATTATTATGTATTTTAGTAAGTAAGTTTATTCAGGTATACACAAATACAGTTACATAGATTATCATACATAGCAGCATATGTGTAGAGAATCTTAGGATAATCCAAAAAAGTCAGACAGAGTGACTTATTTCCAAGGGGGTCCTGAATCTAAATATCACCTTGAAAAATGCTTTATTGGCTATAGAGACATGTAATACTTGATTATTTTATTATAACGTACAATATGTGTCAGTATGTTTTAAACTCTAATCCGTACCTACTCTTTTGTTTGACTCTTATAGTGGGCTGAAGAATCATCTCTTACCAATGTCCAGCAATAATCTGCAAGCATTCTTGTGCCCCATTTGCCCTGGTACCATTTTTTCATGGTTGAAATATCTTGGTAAAACCTTTCACATTGTTCGTCACTAACTGCCCCACAGTTCGCTGGAAAAAAGTCTAAATGTGAGTCCAAAAAGTGGATTTTAAGTGACATGTTGCATCCCATGTTCTTGTAAGCCTTGATGAGGTTTTCCACCAAATCTTCATAGTTGCCTTCTCTTCTGTTTCCGAGAAATTCCTTCGCCACTAACTTGAATGCTTCCCAAGCAGCTTTCTCCTCCCCATGAAGGTCTGATTCAAAGTCACCATCTTTAAGAAGCTCTCGAATCTGAGGACCATTGAAGACTCCCTCTCTTATCTTAGCGTCGCTCAGTGAGGGGGATTTTTATGTTAAATACTTGAATCCCTAACCGGATTTATCCATAGATTTTACCAAGTTTTTCATGAGCCCCAATTTTATGTGTAGTTGTGGTAGCAAAATTTTGTTTGGTTCAATGAGAGGTGGAATGTTGAACATTTTTCATCCCAGACTCCAATGATTGACGAGGTGGCCAGTCTCTCCTGATGTAGTGGGAACCTCTTGCACGTCTTGCTCAAAATACAAACTTGGAGAGCACAACCACCTTGTATGACTGCTGGAACAATAATGAAGGTCAGTGAGACTGTGAGTGTGGTAAGAAACACACTGCCGCAAGCCTGTTGCAACCTGTTGTGACACGTAGGTCTATATTGAAAAGTAGAGCTAACAAACAATTTTAACCATGATATTCATTATCAGTGACCTAAAATTAGTTGGAAATTGCTACTCTGGTCTGGGAAGCATTTTGGTTGTTGACCAGTGTTATTCGTGTACTGGCATGCTGGGTAACCGAAACCAAAACTGAAAAAAATAAACATTCTAAATGAGGTGGTATTTGGGGGGCTAGGTGAAAGAATCACAGGTCACAAAAGCTAAAATTATAAATACAAATACTATCGAGATTGTAATTGTAGAAATACAGTTTTATTGGACATATCTCTCAACACAACATGAGAAGAAAAATCATAAACATAAATTAGATTATAAGAAATGAAAATTGTGATCTAAGTCTGAATTTGAGAGGAAGATGTTGGAACTGAATATTGTATGGGAGATATAAAAACTATACATATGCGATGAGAGTATCAAGTTGTTTATTTATTAAATGTGCAAAAAAACTAATTAAGAGTTGCTTTTTGGAAGGTGCTGTGAAGCCTGTAAAAAAAAAAAGGATTGGGAACCTATAGAGGAAGCATTCCAACACTCTTACCAGAGATTCAAACAAGACATGACTATACAAGGGTAAGGAGAGAGGAAGAATGAAACTTTGAAAAAGGTTTAGTGGACAAGAGCAGGACTGAATCTAATATTTTACCTTAGTTAGTAAAAAAGAAAGTAAGGTGAAAGGCATTATTTAAAAACCAGACCAACGACACAATTTTGAGCTGGAAGAGGAAATATCTTAAGATAGTAAACATAAATGTCTTGTGTTTTCATGAAGAAGAACACAGTGGTGTTAATTTTTTAAACCCAAACAGCCAGATTTAGATTTTGTCTCGCTGGGGAAGTTTGATGGTCGATGCCACTCATCATGTGAGTGAACATACTACTATATACACAGTATATTACAGTCCTAGTAGTTAACACGCCACTTGTGATATCAACTCTATACTTGACAATAACATTATCCTTGTCTAGGAAATGGTATTTAAATGTCAGAGATGGACAGTAGGTTTACCTCTAATCTAAAGCTGCAAATTTTGGCAGCTTGAGGGAAGCTGTTAGCATTGTTCTCATATCTTGATTCTGAAACTGTTCGTGTGTTTTCTATTACTTGAAGTCCTCGACCACTTTACCAATGTATTCAGGTGGCAAGCAGTTCCCATATCAACCAAAAATAATACTGATGAAGGCATCGGTATATTTTTCAAGCACTAGCCGTTTTCTTTTCTAAGTTGAATTTCTCCTGACGACATCCACTTCCGTGTGTGGCCGCCTTCAGTGTTCATCATCCACAGACCCAAAACTCACTCTGAAGAAATAAGAATTACGCAGTCTAGCCTTAGTGTTGACGCCGGAGAGGCGGTCCAGCCTCCCTGCGGCTCCCACCAAAGACAAGAATGTGGGCCACGCCTCAAGTCTAGCAGCAAGCTTCACTTAATATGTATAAAAATACAGGTTATTTTTATATGAGCAATTCACCCCTGGGGATCCCCACTGGAGTGACTCACCCTTGTAATCCACAGTCTTCACCTCTATACCCACTGGTTCATTATCCCGGGGGAAAGGGGTAATGAACAGGAACAGAAAGGTCGTTCAGTACACTCTACTATACAAAATCTCATTCATTTACCACATATAACACACGAACTAAAATCACGATAAAAGTGAAACCATCAGTTCTTAAAACAGTTAATAAAGTAAATTATAAGTTAAAGAAATCGCTGTTCATTAAAGAAGGTTATGAGTTTCTCTCGCATTCAAGTGTCTGCGTCACAGGTGTCTACTGTGTCTGCGTCACAGGCGTCTACAATGTCTGCGTCACAGGCGTCTACACACATCTCGGTCATTATAAAATCCATTGGATTTTAATAACATGCAATAGGTCTATTTCGTGTTATTTAGAAGTAGTTCAGTCAATACCATGTCACAAGGTACACACACCTGCAGGATTTCCTACAAAACAGGTGTCCACGAGCGAGGTATGTCCCCTCCTGCAGGTGCAGGACTGCTGTTGGATTTCATGACTCTCTAAAAGTGGATGGGTTATTCAGTGCATGGAGTAACAGAGGCTCGATCCTCCGATCCGCCAGATAGGACCCAGACTGTGATCAATGTGTATGTATAATGTTGGCCAGGACCGGAGTCCTGGCACGGGTCTTAATCTTGTGATGACCCGTCTCTGGTTCCCGAAGGAGAATCGGTTCTGCAATGTTGCAGCAGTGATCAGTGGGGCTGTTGGTCCCTCCAACGTACAGAGAATCGCCTCTTAGTGATGATTCCTGCTTAAGTTGACAGTCAAACTCCTATATCCTGCCAAACAGGTCACAGCTTACTGGGCACCTCCTGTGCCCCAGGAACTAGAATAAGTCGCCTACAAAATCACGAGACAACTACAAGTGTGTTTATTTACCCACGAGCAGCTGAAAAGTTCATAGTGCGGGAGTGCTTTATTTGCATGAGTATATGTAATATGTGGCTTGTGTTTATACTGTACTGCATATTATGAAATAAAGCATATAGATTGATTGACTTTCCCATTACACAACAGATGGCACTTCTAAAGCAAAGTCTCCCGTAGAGAACATGGAGTATATTGTTATTGTTCTTGTTACTGTTGTTGCTCTTGTCTTTGTTATTTGTTATAGGAAACGATGCACTCGTAAGAGTCACACAGAACCTCGAGAAACGAGAGGCAAACAGGTTCGATCAGAGGAAGGGAGGCGTATCTCCAATTCATTGAATAAAGAGCCCTTCACCTGCATCGAGGCGCTCACTTTGAAGGGACACGAGAGAGAGCCACATTTATCAGCAGCATCCGACCGTTCATTACCAAGGACTCCAACATTCTGGGTACTCACACCTTCCAGGCACTCACACCTCCCAGAGACTCATACCTCCCAGGTACTCACACCTCCCAGGCACTCATACTTCCCAGGTACTCACACCTCCCAGGTACTCATATCTCCCAGGTACTCATTATAAAACACATTGCATAGACATTATAAAATCCATTGAAAAGGCATTTTAAAAAGACGTGGAAAAATAAGAATAGTCTTTTTCGACTAATTTTCGCTCACTTTATACATAAAGAATTTTTTCCAAAAAGTTACGACATTAAATAGACCAGACCTATGCAAGGAAGAAACAACACTCACACCTCCCAGGTACTCACACCTCTCAGGTACTCACACCTCTCAGGTACTCACACCTCCTAGGTACTCACACTTCCCAGGTACTCACACCTCTCAGGTACTTACGCCTCCCAGATATTCACACCTCCCAGGCACTCACACCTCCCAGACACTCACACCTCCCAGGTACTCACACCTCTCAGGTACTTACACCTCCCAGATATTCACTCCTCCCAGGCACTCACACCTCCCAGACACTCACACCTCCCAGGTACTCACACCTATCATGTACTTACACCTCCCAGATATTCACACCTCCCAGGCACTCACACCTCCAGACACTCACACCTCCCAGGTACTCACACCTCCCAGTTACTTACACCTCCCAGATATTCACACCTTCCAGGCACTCACACCTCCCAGGTACTCACACCTCCCAGTTACTTACACCTCCCAGATATTCACACCTTCCAGGCACTCACACCTCCCATTCACTCACACCTCCCAGGTACTCACTCATCTCCAGCTTGTGCCAGGGGTGGAGAAACAGCATTCATCCCGTCACTCATTCCACTGTTTATTCATTCATCAGAGCATTCATTCATTCATCAGAGCATTCATTCATTCATCAGAGCATTCATTCATTCATCAGAGCATTCATTCATTCATCAGAGCATTCATTCATTCATCAGAGCATTCATTCATTCATCAGAGCATTTGTTCATTCATCAGAGCATTCATTCATTCATCAGAGCATTCATTCATTCATCAGAGCATTCATTCATTCATCAGAGAATTCATTCATTCATCAGAGAATTCATTCATTCATCAGAGCATCCATTCATTCATCAGAGCATTCATTCATTCATCAGAGCATTCATTCATTCATCAGAGCATTCATTCATTCATCAGAGCATTCATTCATTCATCAGAGCATTTGTTCATTCATCAGAGCATTCATTCATTCATCAGAGCATTCATTCATTCATCAGAGCATTCATTCATTCATCAGAGCATTCATTCATTCATCAGAGCATTCATTCATTCATCAGAGAATTCATTCATTCATCAGAGCATTCATTCATTCATCAGAGTATCCATTCATTCATCGGAGCATTCATTCATCAGAGCATTCATTCATTCATCAGAGCATTCATTCATTCATCAGAGCATTCATTCATTCATAACAGCATTCATTCATTTATTCTTTAAGGCTTTCACTCATGCATGCCAGCGCTGAATCATCCATTCTTCACAGTGTTTAGTCATTCATCCCCTTTTTTTATTCATTCATTCATCCCATTGTTTACTCACTCACACTCACTCACACACACACACACACACACACACACACACACACACACACACACACACACACACACACACACACACACACACAAACATACACACACACACACACACACACACACAGAAGCTGGAGGACCAGGCAGGGATAACAGGGAAGGCACTACAATGGATCAGGGAATACCTGTCAGGAAGACAGCAGCGAGTCATGGTCCGTGGCGAGGTGTCAGAGTGGGCGCCGGTGACGAGTGGGGTTCCACAGGGGTCAGTCCTAGGACCGGTGCTGTTTCTGGTGTTTGTGAACGACATGACGGAAGGAATAGACTCCGAAGTGTCCCTGTTTGCAGATGATGTGAAGTTGATGAGAAGAATTCAATCGGAAGAGGACCAGGCAGAACTACAAAGGGATCTAGACAGGCTGCAAGCCTGGTCCAGCAATTGGCTCCTGGAGTTCAACCCTACCAAGTGCAAAGTCATGAAGATTGGGGAAGGGCAAAGAAGACCGCAGACGGAGTACAGTCTAGGGGCCAGAGACTACAAACCTCAATCAAGGAAAAGATCTTGGGGTGAGTATAACACCAGGCACATCTCCTGAGGCGCACATCAACCAAATAACTGCTGCAGCATATGGGCGCCTAGCAAACCTAAGAACAGCATTCCGACATCTTAATAAAGAATCGTTCAGGACCCTGTACACTGTGTACGTTAGGCCCATACTGGAGTATGCAGCACCAGTTTGGAACCCACATTTATCCAAGCACGTAAAGAAGCTAGAGAAAGTGCAAAGGTTTGCAACAAGACTAGTCCCGGAGCTAAGGGGTATGTCCTACGAGGAGAGGTTAAGGGAAATCGACCTGACGACACTGGAGGACAGGAGAGATAGGGGGGACATGATAACGACATATAAAATACTGAGAGGAATTGACAAGGTTGACAGAGACAGAATGTTCCAGAGATGGGACACAGCAACAAGGGGACACAGTTGGAAGTTGAAGACTCAGATGACTCACAGGGATGTTAGGAAGTATTTCTTCAGTCACAGAGTAGTCGGGAAGTGGAATAGCTTGGGAAGCGATGTAGTCTAGGCAGGTTCCAGTGAAGAGGCGGGGCCAGGAGCTATGTCTCGACCCCTGCAACCACAACTAGGTGAGTACAACTAGGTGAGTACACACACACACACACACACACACACACACACACACACACATGCCCACACACAGTTTGCGTCACTCATTATGTAGGCGCCAGAGTGAAGTGTTGTGCTATTACCTCAGACTAGACCACCCCACACCCCTCACTCACCTCACCCCTCACTCACCCCCACCCCTCACTCACCCCCACCCCTCACTCACCCCCACCCCTCACTCACCCCACCCCTCACTCACCCCACCCCTCACTCACCCCACCCCTCACTCACCCCCACCCCTCACTCACCCCCACCCCTCACTCACCCCACCCTCACTCACCCCCACCCCTAACTCACCCCTACCCCTAACTCACCCCACCCCTCACTCACCCCACCCTCACTCACCCCACCCCTCACTCACCCCACCCCTCACTCACCCCCACCCCTCACTCACCCCCCACCTCACTCACCCCCACCCCTCACTCACCCCCACCCCTCACTCACCCCACCCCTCACTCACCCCCACCCCTCACTCACCCCCACCCCTCACTCACCCCACCCTCACTCACCCTACCCCTCATCCCCACCCTTCACTCACCCCCACCTCTCAATCACCCCACCCCTCATCACCTCCACCCCTCACTCACCCCCACTCCTCACTCACCCCACCTCTGACTCACATGCACTCTTCACTCACCCCACCAATCACTCATCCTCACACCTCACTCACCCCACCCCTACCCCTCACTCACCCCCACCTCTCACTCACACCCTTCACTCAACCCCCTCACTCACCCCACCTCTCACCCCACCTCTCACCCCCACCCCTCACACCTCCACACCTCACTCACCCCACCCCTACCTCTCACTCACTCCCACCTCTCACTCACTCCCACCCCACATTCACCCCCACCCTGGCGTGTTCAGTGCTGCTACTGGCTGGCGTGTTCAGTGATAATACTGGCTGACGTGTTCAGTGCTACTTACTGGCGTGTTCAGTGCTACTGGTTGGCGTGTTCAGTGCTGCTACTGGCTGGCGTGTTCAGTGCTAATACTGGCTGGCGTGTTCAGTGCTACTGACTGGCGTGTTCAGTGCTACTGACTGGCGTGTTCAGTGCTACTACTGGCTGGCGTGTTCAGTGCTACTGACTGGCGTGTTCAGTGCTACTGACTGGCGTGTTCAGTGCTACTGACTGGCGTGTTCAGTGCTACTACTGGCTGGCGTGTTCAGTGCTACTGACTGGCGTGTTCAGTGCTCTGACTGGCGTGTTCAGTGCTACTACTGGCTGGCGTGTTCAGTGCTACTGACTGGCGTGTTCAGTGCTACTGACTGGCGTGTTCAGTGCTACTGACTGGCGTGTTCAGTGCTACTGACTGGCGTGTTCAGTGCTACTACTGGATGGCGGGTTCAGTGCTACTGACTGGCGTGTACCTGGAGTCTACCTGTAGGGCATTCCGAGGATCGACGTCCCCGCGGCCCGGTCTATCACCAGGCCTCCCGGTGGATCAGGGCCTGATCAACGTGGCTGTTACTGCTGGCTGCACGTAGTCCAACGTTCGAACCACAGCCCGGCTGATCTGGCACTGACTTTAGGTATCTGTCCAGCTCCCTCTTGAAGACAACCAGGGGTCTACTGGTAATGCTCCTTATGGTTGGTGGGAGGCTGTTGAACAGTCTTGGGCCCCGGACACTCATTGTGTTTTCTCTTTGTGTACCAGTGGCGCCCCTACTTTTCACTGGGGGTACGTTGCACCGTCTGCCAAGTCTTTTGCTTTCGTATGGAGTGATTTATGTGTGCATATTAGGGACCAGTCCTTCCAGAATCTTCCAGGTGTAGATTATGATATCTCTCTCTCGCCTGCGCTCCAGTGAATATAAGTCTAGTGCTTCCAGGCGTTCCCAGTAGTTAAGGTGTTTGATGGAACTTATACGTGCAGTAAAGGTTCTCTGTACATTCTCTAGATCTGCAATTTCACCTGCCTTGAATGGGGATGTTAATGTACAGCAGTATTCTAGCCTAGAGAGAATAAGTGATTTAAAAAGGATCATCAATGGCTTAGCATCTCTTGTCTTGAATGTTCTTATTACAATATTGCAATATTAGTTACGAGAGCTATGGCAAATCCGATTACTCGGCCTGTTATTCTATGGGAATCTGCTCTCAAAACCAATAATGCAATACCGTAATAAAATAAAGGGTTTTTGTCGAGGTAAAAATACAGACACAATAGATCAAATATATATATATTTTCTACTAGTAAAATATTATATAAATAGTACAATAATCTGTACAATAAAATATAAAGCATGAGTATGATCTTTGTACATAAGCGTATTATAATTTGTACTAAGGTATAACAAAACACATTGTTAAGTCTCACGACTAACCAGTCAAGTCACACGACATTCTAATATTACAAGACCTGACAAACTGTCACACGACATAACCATAAACTATCATTTCTTAGTGTCACGATACACAAAGTTATGACACTCACTTCTCTTTCCGTGCCACAAGGCACCCTTGTCTCTGTGTTATAACCCACCTACTCTCCGTGTCACAAGACACCCTTGTCTCTGAAATTATAACACACTTTCTCAACCGTGTCACACACACGACACCCTTGTCCGTGTCACTAGACACACCGTCTCTCCGTGTCACAAGACACCCTGTTCTCCGTGTTATAACTCTCCTTCTCATCCGTGTCACAAGACACCCTTTTCTACGATTTATAACACTCATTCTCGTCCGTGTCACAAGACACCCTTTTCTCTGTGTCAAACTCTGTCACAGTGGCACCCGTCGTAAGGCCATACTGTCCAGCAGGCCAGATGAAGCCAGACCAGCAGGTAAGTCGATGTAAGGCCAGCAGAAACCAAGTCGATGTAAGGCCAGCAGAAACCAAGTCGATGTAAGGCCAGCAGAAACCAAGTCGATGTAAGGCCAGCAGAAACCAAGTCGATGTAAGGCCAGCAGAAACCAAGTCGATGTAAGGCCAGCAGTAAACTAAGTCCAGTCGTTGTGCCAGCAGGAAACTAAGTCCAGCTGGAGTAACTTAGTGAGGCAGTCAGGTAACTCTGAGGCCGTCAAACTGTGGACTCAGTGAAGTCGTAGTGAATACTGGAAACTGAGTAGTAAGCAAGCTGTAATACCAGTACTCAGTGCAGTCGTGTATCATACTACAGGAGAGTAGTAAGGCTAGATACCACGCTGCTCAGTCGTCGTGGATCATACTGCTTTATGTCAGGTTCCACCCCCTGACATAAACTATGGTGACGTCACACCGGGCGCTGCAGCCCAGTAATACTGGACGTGCAGTGCCCAAATGGTCCGTCAACCATTCAACCCAATTATGTTGTTCAGGGGTTCGCAACAGTTCTCATTATTCATCCTATCAGTTTCCTCGCAGATGTGATAGTGGCATTGTTGTGGTCCTTGAAGGTGAGGTCTTCGGACATTACCACACCCAGGTCCTTCACATTACTTTTCCGCTCTATTGTGTGATTAGAGTTTGTAATATACTCAGTCCTAGCTATTATTTCCTCCAGTTTTCCATAACGGAGTAGTTGGAATTTGTCTTCATTGAACATCATATTGTTCTCTGTTGCCCATTGGAAAACTTGATTTATATCTTCTTGGAGATTTGCCGTGTCCTCAATGGATGACACTCTCATGCAGATCTTAGTATCATCTGCAAAGGATGATACAGTTTACATCTCTGTCTATGTCTGATATGAGAATGAGGAACAGGATAGGTGCGAGTACTGTGCCTTGTGGGACAGAGCTCTTCACTATGGCAGCATCCGATTTAACTCTGTTTACCACTACTCTTTGTGTTCGATTGGTTAGAAAGTTGAAGATCCATCTGCCTACTTTGCCAGTTATTCCTTTAACACGCATTTTGTGTACTATTACACCATGATCGCTCTTGTCAAAGGCTTTTGCAAAATCTGTGTATACTACATCTGCATTCTGTTTGTTTTCCAGAGCATCTAAGACCATACCATAGTGGTCTAGCAGTGGTGAGAGGCAGGAGCGACCTGCTCTGAAACCATGTTGCCCTGGGTTGTGCAATTTTTGGGAGTCCAGGTGGTTTACTATCCTGCTTCTTAGAACTCTTTCAAAGATTTTTATGATATGGGACGTTAAAGCTATTGGTCTATAGTTCTTAGCTACTGCTTTGCTGCCACCTTTATGGAGTGGGGCTATATCCGTTGTTTTTAGTGACTGTGGAATCTCGCCTGTGTCTAAGCTCCTTCTCCATAGCATACTTAGGGCCTGTGAGAGGGGTATCTTGCAGTTCTTAATGAACACAGAGTTCCACGAGTCTGGGCCTGGGGCTGAGTACATGGGCATGTCGATGGCTTTCTCAAAGTCTAGAGGAGTTAGGGTTATGTAAAAAAAATGGCATATATTGGCATGGTTTTGATGCTCATTCATGAAATTTTTTTTTGGATTTTCTATCTTTACACGGATTAGTGGCTCGCTGAACACAGAGTCATATTGAGATTTCAGTATCTCACTCATTTCTTTGTTTTCATCTGTGTAAGATCCGTCTTGTCTGAGCAGGGGCCCTATACTAGAAGGGGTTTTTGCCTTGTTTTTGGCATATGAACAGAAATATTTCGAATTTCTTTCAATTTCACTAATCGGTTTTACCTCCTCCTGACTCTCCTGGATCCTGTATGAGTCCTTTAACTTTAGCTCAATATTTTCCACTTCCCTGGTTAGCGCTTCCTTCCATGACTCAGATAGTCCGGCATTCTTGAGGAGCTCAGTGATTCTTCGTCTTCTCCTGTATAGGGAGCGTCTCTCTCTCTCCTGTTTACTTCTTCTCTTCCTTTTTCGTAGAGGAATATGCCTTGAACATACTTCAGCTACCAGGTGGTTGATCTTTTCAAGGCACTGGTTAGGGTCCATGTAATTCAAGATATCTTCCCAACATGTTTCATTTAGGGCGTAGTTTACCAGATCCCAGTTGATGTTCTTGTTGTTGAAGTTGAATTTGGTAAATGTACCCTTATAGCTATATGCGTTTTGCTGATCAGGACTCCTGTGCATGCACGTCTGGACTTCGATTAGATTGTGATCAGAGTTTGTTGGTTTTGATATTGTTATGTTTCTTACCAGGTCCTCAATATTTGTGAAGATAAGGTTTAGTGTGTTCTCTAGTCTCGTTGGCTCCACTATCTGCTGACTTAGGGTGTGTTTGTTGCAGAAATTTAGCAGCTCATGTGTGTGTGACTTTTCATCTGAGCTGCCTCCAGGGATTATTTCTGCTACAACATTATTTGCTATATTCTTCCATTTTGTATATCTAAGATTGAAGTCACCAAGCAGTAAGATGTTTGGGGATGGAGCTGGAAGGTTTTCCAGACAGGAGTCAATTTTTGATAGTTGTTCTTTGAACTGTTGGGAAGTTGCATCTGGTGGCTTATATACAAGTACAATGACTAGGTTTTGGTTCTCGATTTTTATTGTGAGAACTTCAACTACATCATTAGTGGTGTTCAGTATCTCTGTGCAAATGAGCGACTCTTTGACATACAGGCCAACCACCCCTTGTTGCCTGTTCTTTCTGTCACATCTAAAAAGGTTGTACCCAGGTATCCATATTTCACTGTCAAAGTAATATTTTGCGTGGGTCTCTGTGAAGGCTGCAAACACTGCATTTGACTCCCCTAGAAGTCCACTCATGAAAGGAATTTTGTTGTTGGTAGATGGCTTAAGGCCCTGTATATTAGTAAATATAAATGAGGTTGTGTTGCGTGTTTGTTGGGGGAATTTCATTGTTGGCATCAGTAGTTGTGAGTCCGGAGGGGCCACAGGCTGTGCCTGCAGTCTAACAAGGCTCCAAGGTGGTGGACTATTTTGGTTACCTCTTTCCATTTTATTTCCTCGTTTCTTACCACTAAAAAATCACTTGGGGCGGGGTTGTCATAGCTACCATAACTACTATGGTTTGTTGTACTGGGTATGTGCCTCCTGGTCCCTTTTAGGTGGTATGCGGAGCAATTGGTATTGTAACATTGTTTTTCAAGGATTGAAGAATAACACATCTCAGGGTGGCGTGTTCAGTGCTAATACTGGCTGGCGTGTTCAGTGTTACTACTGGCTGGCGTGTTCAGTGCTAATACTGGCTGGCGTGTTCAGTGCTAATACTGGCTGGCGTGTTCAGTGCTGCTACTGACGCGTCTAGTGCTAGAGACAGTGATGCTGAAGCCACAGAGGCTTTCACACTGCCTGTGTCATACATTTCGGGCCGACTAAAACTAAAATTTAAAATTCTTGACATTACATAGTTAAGGTTAGATATCCGAAGATAAGATTAATAATTGCGATGATCATTCTGTGCAACACAGTATCTGTTTATTAAAGCAGCAATGTTAAAGCAACGGAACACTAAGAAAAAACACCAGTGACAATTTTAGTTGTAAAATTTCAGTGGGTAGAAATATAACGAAGGTAAAAACAGTGCATGAGTATGATTGCTGATTCTAATTTAGATAGGCAGGCTTGCAATTTCGATAGGCAAGCTTGTAATTTAGATATGCAGGCTTGTAATTTAGATAGGCAGGCTTGCAATTTCGATAGGTAGGCTTGTAATTTAGATATGCAGGCTTGTAATTTAGATAGGTAGGCTTGCAAATTAAATATGTAGGCTTGTAATGTAGATAGGCAGGCTTGTAATTTGGGTAGACAGGTTTGTAATTTGGATAGGCAGGCTTGTAATTTAGATATACAGGCTTGTAATTAGACAGGCAGGATTATAATTTGGAAAGGAAGGCTTGTAATTTAGATAGACTTGTAATTTCGATTAGCAGGCATTTAATTTGGATAGGCAGGTTTGTAATTTGGATAAGCAGGCGTGTAATCTGGACAGGCAGGTTTGTAATTTGGATAGGCAGGTTTGTAATTTGGATAAGCAGGCGAGTAATCTGGATAGGCAGGTTTGTAATTTGGATAGGCAGGTTTGTAATTTGGATAGGCAGGTTTGTAATTTGGATAGGCAGGTTTGTAATTTGGACAGGCAGGCTTGTAATGTGTTCTCACCATTTCATTATTCAGGGAACTGGCAAGGTGATCAAAATAGCCTCTCTTGTTCATTATATACTTTTATTGAGTTCAGTTTGGGCTCACTAGCGCGAGTTTGCCTCAAAAATCAATTAGACGTGAGCGTTGCTGTGTTGGGCAGAAGACACTAAACACTTCACTTGGCCCAAGAAAACATGTCCCACTCTCCCTGGTGATCACTTCAACCTGGTGTTACCTACCTGGAATCTACCTGGAGGGTGTTTCGGGGGTCAACGCCCCCGCGGCCCGGTCCTTGACCAGACCTCCCGGTGGAGCAGGACCGGATCAACCAGGCTGTGTTGGATGTGGCACTGGCATGGCTACGTGATTATTGTTTCTGACACAAGGAGCAGTGCCCAGGACCTGTAAAAATGTTTGTCTCCAAAGAAAATTTCAGGCGAGTCGAATATGATGGGAAGAAAACTGCTCAGAATTAATAATTTTCTTCATTTGAATTTCTTGACAACGCTTTTATTTTATAATAACACATTTATCTGGTAACAACAGCTCTCCAAGGATTGACAAGCATAATTAACTCTAGTTATCGAACACATTATACAAGTATAATAAAATTTAATAGAAAAACTGAATTTCACATGGTTATTTAGCATCCACATTACAGATTAGATTTTGCTTCCGAAGCTTCTAATTCATTGTGGACCCCATGTCCATCCTGTAGTCGGTAGCACAAGAGCATATGGATACACAATAGACCTAGGATCTAGGTCCCAAAAGGGGTTAACAGGAGTTATATATATATATATATATATATATATATATATATATATATATATATATATATATATATATATTATGACCCATACATAAATATTTATGTATGGGCCTTTTCCGTGGTTCGCTAAGCAACGCACTCGCCTCACACACTGTCCGTGGTTCAAATTCCCGTTGGGCGTGTTTCCTTACACCTGTCCCCGTTTTCCCAGCAGTAAGTAGGTACCTGAGTGTTAGTCGACTTGTGTGGGTCGCATCCTGGGGGGCAAAATTAAAGGATTCCAATGGAAATAAGACAGACAGTCCTTCATGATGCACTGACTTTCTTGGGTTATCCTGGGTGGCTAACCCAACAAACAAATTGTATCTTATCTCATCTGCCATGTACGGCATCAACAACGGAGATAATAGTAGATAGCGAGCCGGGGGGACGGGGGGGGGCGATGGTGATGAGGGTGCAGGAAGAAACAAGCAGCGGGATGCAGCGGGATGCAGCGGGATGCGGTGCGGAAGCTGATGGTGTCAGACACTGTTGTCAACTTGATACATGTTGGACCATATCAGACCACGACAGAGCTACCCCTGGCACACCGGTCAGACTCAGTGGTGTTTGTTGTGCCAGTGTCAAGTGGTTGTTTTGCCGCTAGATAAGTCCGAGCGACTTAAGTGACAAGGGGTAGCGGTGTAAAGGGGGGTGGGCAGTGAGAGAGTAAAGGGGCGAGTAAAGGGGAGGAAGGAAGCCACAGAAGGGGGTAAGGGTGGGCTTGGCGCATGGCGCCTGGCGCCAGAGTACAGACGTCACACCTTAGATAACAAGGTCCTTCTATTTACCCTCTACTCCAGCCCACCCCTCGTCAAAAAAAAAAAATTCTATCATTTTAGAATTACAAATATTTTCTACGAGCTGCTCATAAATTTCTACACGATTTGCGTTGTATGATTATTCTGGTCATGAGGTAATGATAAATAAACATCAAACCTAGGATACACCCGCAGTCAAATACAATACTTTATTTTCATTGGAGCTGCGAAGTTTTCTGTTGTAGATCCCAGATTTGTTGTCTGTTGCAATGTCTTCCATGACTCCGTGTGTCGGTGAGTCTAATCACCCCTTGCTACTTACCTTTACGACAACGTTCACTTTTTTAATTCATTTTACCGTTCACTTTATTCATTCCAAGGTTCATTCATTCACGCATTCATTTCAGCATTTACATTCATTCATTACAGCGTTCATTCATCCGTTTCCGCTTCCTGTTTAACGGAGACTCCATTTACTCGGAAGATATCTTATTGACACAACACTCACAACCTTCGTTATGAGGATCACTCAGCGGGCCGCATCCGGCTCTCATATCTGGCTGCCTGTTCTGTCTGTCCTCCCATATGAATGTCAAACACCCAGTATCAGTTTTGGCTCAAGGAGGTTAGGCTGCTACTGCTGCCAACTATAAAAGTCAATCATCTCCAGACGCTAATGTTTTTAAACAAGTATACTGACACCTTGTGGATCATGCTTTTTAATAAGATCACCCGGAGAGGAAAATCAATCTCGGTTTAAATACTGTTAAAACACCTAGAAATTAGTCTTGAGACCTTGGAGTGACCAAGGTCGTCCCAGGACAGAAACGTATTTAATAAAGATGTCCTAAGTGTGTACACTCGCGATCTTTCATCCATATAGTCGGTGTCGTTATACCTTCTACAGTCGTTTAACAGCGAACCTGCATGCCGGTCATACTTGTTTGTGTAAACATACGTCAATTACACTCTTACTGTGGTTCATTTGTTACCCATAAGATCGTGAGGACCTAAGAACGAAGGAACACTGCAGCAGTCCTACTGGCCCATGCTAGGCACGTCCAATTCACAACCACTCATGTACACGTCCAACCTATATTAAAATCTACCTGTGGGTTCCCCTCATCTACAACTCTATTACCAAACCTGTACCTTCCAATATCTTTTCTAAATCTAAATTTCTCCAACTTGAATCCATTGCTGAGAGTCCTGCCTTGCTTAGATACTTTCAGCATGGTATTTATATCCCTCATATTTATTCCTGCTTTCCATTTGTTCACTACTATCATATCTCCCATAGTTCAAGGCCTGTCCAAAGACTGAAACTTCACTGGCTTCAGTGTCTGTCTTGAAGCTCTCGCTTCACACTGCGAGGGTCTGCGTTCGATTCCCAGCGCGGGTAGAAACATTGGGCGTGTTTCTTTACACCGGTTGTCTATGTTCACCCATCAGTAAAATGGGTACCTAAGGAGTTAATCGACTGGTGTTGGTCGCATCCTGGGACAAGGACTTAATTTGCCCGAAATGCTCAGCATAACAAGGGGCTTTCTATATAGTAGTATGTCAGCTAGGACTGTATACCTTGTACATGTACTTGTAGTAAATAAAGATATTATTATTATTATTATATTATTATTATTATTATTATTATTATTATTATTATTATTATTATTATTATTATTATTATTACTACTTGAGAGGCAGAAATTTGTTTCTGTTTATTATACAAAAGCTATAAAAATGTCAACAAAGGAACATACAATAGAAAATTTCAGTCTTCATACTGTGGCGGGAAATATTGATAAAATGTTGACAAACCTGCAGAGTGAAGGTGGAACTTAAGAAGTGTATGTTAGTTGTTAATTGTGTACACAAAGTAAATGCGTATTAAAAGCTAATGTATATGTAAAGTTAATGTGCATACAAAGTTAATGTGTACTCTTAGTTCATGTGTATACAAAGTTGAGTACCAGTTGACGGCGTCTAATCGACTTTATAAGACTTAACGGTTGCTCAAATAAGGCAAGTTGCATATTTAACAAAAAAATTGTTAACCCAGATTACTTTTACCATGTTTACGCGCTAGTGCTCCCAGGTACTACTACTGGTGAAAAAAAAAGAGACCGGAACACACTTCTGTTGGGACAACGTTTCGACCTGATAAGCTTGTTCTGTAAAGTCCACCTTGTCTTCACTACTGTCGACACCACCTCGTGTTGCTCTTCTTACTAATGCTAATCTAATATGGGTTCAACCCTATATTAAAAAAAAAATATATATATATTTAGCTATTTTTTAGTGCTTCAATACATGGCCCTCTTATGAAATTCTGTAACCTATATTTATTCTTCCAGAGCACCTGAGACGTGTTTGGCCAGGGGAAGGTGTACCGTGGCGAGCACAGCTCTTCATCCCTCCTCGAGGACTACTTATCTCCGTAGTACATACACGTTCGAGAATCTGTGTTGATCAGCAAGCACTCACACTCAGACGTCAAGGCAAGGTGCAGTCACTCACACTCAGACGTCAAGGCAAGGTGCAGTCACTCACACTCAGACGTCAAGGCAAGGTGCAGTCACTCACACTCAGACGTCAAGGCAAGGTGCAGTTACTCACACTCAGACGTCAAGGCAAGGTGCAGTCACTCACACTCAGACGTCAAGGCAAGGTGCAGTCACTCACACTCAGACGTCAAGGCAAGGTGCAGTCACTCACACTCAGACGTCAAGGCAAGGTGCAGTCACTCACACTCAGACGTCAAGGCAAGGTGCAGTCACTCACACTCAGACGTCAAGGCAAGGTGCAGTTACTTCAAGGCCATACATCAAAAACAACAAATTCCTCAGGAACCTTTGGACCAATCCTCTATACAACGCCCGAACAGCAGGTTACCAGAAGTTGCAGCATATATTCACAGAGTAAAAGCCGCTCTCAACGGAATAATCAACAGAAGCCTCCGTAAATACCACAAGACATCACAGAACGAGGGGTCACAAGTGTAAACAGCAACTATCCCAGCACTGCACAAACACCAACAACAGTCTCAGCAACAACTATAAAGGACGTAAGAGACAACTCAACGCACGAACTTTGCCAGAAAACCTCAGAATCAGCAACAGTAGTCTCTGTAACAGGAGACCACAGTACAGTACGTAGAAACACACGTCAACGCAGGAACCTGACTAGAACACAGAATCAACAACAGTAATCTCTGTAACGAAGAGAACAGGAGAGCACCGTACAGAAGACAATAACACAAGCCTACGTAGTAACTCCCAGAAGGATGCGGTTGCCGCGGTGGTGCAGCGATGCGGTGAGGGCGTCACTGCTACTGATGTTGATGGGAGTGCGAGTGTGCGTGGGCGTGCGGAGCATGGTGAGGGGTAGCCAGGCTCGCGACGTAGCCCTGGGCAGCAATACTCTAAGGGGACTGCAGACCACGTGGCACAAGGACACTCGGGAAGACGAGGTAAGGACGCCACCATACTCACATTAATTCACAGCACAAAGTTTACAGAGGAGTTTAAGAGGATGCTTCGGTACCTCCCTATATATATATATATATATATATATATATATATATATATATATATATATATATATAATTTCATTTCACAAAAATCATTCTAAATCTAACGAAAAATCAATATATTTCATTGTGTTTGTTTATTATTAAAATATTGTAAACCTATATAAAATATATTTAGTTGGATTAAATTGCGCTAAATTATATGCTAAATTATAAATTATATGCTACTAATGCAGCAATGTTAATGCTTGTGAGAGTCATTACTGGGTTGTACCTCTCTCCCCTGGGTTGTTTACCACACTGAACGCTGAGAACAGCGCAATGGCATCAGCAAGTAGTCTCGCTTTTACCTCAAGGGGGAGGGGGTATGTTTATCCCACATGCTGGATGTTGAACAACATCCAAGCATCAATCCTCATCAACACAAGCATGTGTGTTGTGGTGGCAAGTCAACAAACAGGCCATTACTAGTAGTATGATGCTCCTGGGAGAAGTGGAATGTCGGGACCTGGTGGGGAATGAGGTGAGCCTGCAGGAGTGGTGCTTGCTGGGGAAGCAATGATGCAGTCTTGGAGTGGAGATCACTGGGAAGCAATGAATGCAGTCTTGGAGTGGAGATCACTGGGAAGCAATGAATGCAGTCTTGGAGTGGAGATCACTGGCAAGCAATGAATGCAGTCTTGGAGTGGTGCTCGCTGGGAAGCAATGAATGCAGTCTTGGAGTGGAGCTTGCTGGGAAGCAATGAATGCAGTCTTGGAGTGGAGCTTGCTGGGAAGCAATGAATGCAGTCTTGGAGTGGAGCTTGCTGGGTAGCAATGAATGCAGTCTTGGAGTGGAGCTCGCTGGGGAAGCAATGAATGCAGTCTTGGAGTGGAGCTTGCTGGGAAGCAATGAATGCAGTCTTGGAGTGGAGCTTGCTGGGAAGCAATGAATGCAGTCTTGTAGTGGAGCTTGCTGGGAAGCAATGAATGCAGTCTTGGAGTGGAGCTTGCTGGGAAGCAATGAATGCAGTCTTGGAGTGGAGCTCGCTGGGGAAGCAATGAATGCAGTCTTGGGGAGTGTGAGTCTTGAGTGGGAAGCAATGAATGCAGTCTTGGAGTGGAGCTTGCTGGGAAGCAATGAATGCAGTCTTGGAGTGGAGCTTGCTGGGAAGCAATGAATGCAGTCTTGGAGTGGAGCTTGCTGGGAAGCAATGAATGCAGTCTTGGAGTGGAGCCTGCTGGGAAGCAATGAATGCAGTCTTGGAGTGGAGCTTGCTGGGAAGCAATGAATGCAGTCTTGGAGTGGAGCTCGCTGGGGAAGCAATGAATGCAGTCTTGGAGTGGTGCTTGCTGGGAAGCAATGAATGCAGTCTTGGAGTGGAGCTTGCTGGGAAGCAATGAATGCAGTCTTGGAGTGGAGCTTGCTGGGAAGCAATGAATGCAGTCTTGGAGTGGAGCTTGCTGGGAAGCAATGAATGCAGTCTTGTAGTGGAGCTTGCAGGGAAGCAATGAATGCAGTCTTAGAGTGGAGTTCGCTGGGAAGCAATGAATGCAGTCTTGGAGTGGAGCTCGCTGGGAAGCAATAAATGCAGTCTTGGAGTGGAGATCACTGGGAAGCAATGAATGCAGTCTTGGAGTGGAGCTCGCTGGGGAAGTAATGATTGCAGTCTTGGAGTGGTGCTCGCTGGGAAGTAATGAATGCATTGTTGTAGTGGTGCTCGCTGGGGAAGTAATGAATGCAGTCTTGGAGTGGTGCTCGCTGGGGAAGTAATGATTGCAGTCTTGGAGTGGTGCTCGCTGGGAAGTAATGAATGCATTGTTGTAGTGGTGCTCGCTGGGGAAGTAATGAATGCAGTCTTGGAGTGGTGCTCGCTGGGAAGTAATGAATGCAATGTTGGAGTGGTACTCGCTGGGGAAGTAATGAATGCAGTCTTGGAGTGGTGCTCGCTGGGGAAGTAATGATTGCAGTCTTGGAGTGGTGCTCGCTGGGAAGTAATGAATGCAATGTTGGAGTGGTGCTCGCTGAGGAAGTAATGAATGCAGTCTTGCAGTGGAGCTCGCTGGGAAGTAATGAATGCAATGTTGGAGTGGTGCTCGCTGGGAAGTAATGAATGCAATGTTGTAGTGTTGCTCGCTGGGGAAGTAATGAATGCAGTCTTGGAGTGGTGCTCGCTGGTAAGTAATGAATGCATTGTTGTAGTGGTGCTCGCTGGGAAGTAATGAATGCAGTCTTGGAGTGGAGCTCGCTGGGAAGTAATGAATGCAATGTTGGAGTGGAGCTTGTTGGTAAGTAATGAATGCAGTCTTGGAGTGGAGCTTGCTGGGAAGTAATGAATGCAGTCTTGGAGTGGTGCTCGCTGGGAAGTAATGAATGCAGTCTTGGAGTGGAGCTCGCTGGGAAGTAATAAATGCAGTCTTGGAGTGGAGCTTGCTGGGAAGCAATGAATGCAGTATTGGAGTGGAGCTTGCTGGGAAACAATGAATGCAGTCTTGGAGTGGAGCTTGCTGGGAAGCAATGAATGCAGTCTTGGAGTGGAGTTCGCTGGGAAGCAATGAATGCAATGTTGGAGTGGTGCTCGCTGGAAGCAATGAATGCAGTCTTGGAGTGGTGCTCGCTGGGAAGTAATGAATGCAATGTTGGAGTGGTGCTCGCTGGGAAGCAATGAATGCAGTCTTGGAGTGGTGCTCGCTGGGGAAGTAATGAATGCAATGTTGGAGTGGAGCTTGCTGGGAAGCAATGATGCAATCTTGGAGTGGAGCTCGCTGGGAAGCAATGAATGCAGTCTTGGAGTGGTGCTTGCTGGGGAATCAGTGAATCCAATCTTGGAGTGGTGCTCTGTGGGAAATCAGTGAATGCAGTCTTTGAGTAGTGCTTGCTGGGAAGCAATGAATGCAGTCTTGGGAAGGATCACAACAATGCCACTATCACATCTGCGAGGAAACTGATAGCATGGATAATGAGAACATTCAAGACAAAAGATGCCAAGCCAATGATGATCCTTTTTAAATCACTTGTTCTCTCTAGGCTGGAATACTTCTGTACATTAATCACTTGATTTGTAAGCACTTGATTTGTACTCACTGGAGCGCAGGCGAAAGAGATATATCATAACCTACACCTGGAAGATTCTGGAGGGACTGGTTCCTAATCTGCACTTAGAAATCACTCCATACGAAAGCAAAACACTTGGCAGGCGATGCAACGTACCCCCAGTGAAAAGTAGGGGCGCCACTGGTACACTAAGAGAAAACACAATAAGTGTCCGGGGACCAAGACTGTTCAACAGCCTCCCACCAGCCATAAGGGGAATTACCAATAGACCCCTGGTTGTCTTCAAGAGGGAACTGGACAGATACCTAAAGTCGGTGCCGGATCAGCCGGGCTGTGGTTCGTACGTTGGACTACGTGCGGCCAGCAGTAACAGCCTCGTTGATCAGGCCCTGATCCACCGAGAGGCCTAGTCGTGGACAGGGCCGTGGGGGCGTTGATCCCCGGAATCCCCTCCAGGTAGACTCCAGGTAGATGCTCGCTGGGGAATCAGTGAACGCAGTCTTGGAGTGGTGCTCGCTGGGGAATCAGTGAATATAGTCTTGGAGTGGTGCTCGCTGGGGAAGCAGTGAATGTAGTCTTGGAGTGGTGCTCGCTGGGGAAGCAATGAATGTAGTCTTGGAGTGGTGCTCGCTGGGGAAGCAGTGGACGCAGTCTTGGAGTGGTGCTCGCTGGGGAATCAGTGAATGTAGTCTTGGAGTGGTGCTCGCTGGGGAAGCAGTGAACGCAGTCTTGGAGTGGTGCTCGCTGGGGAATCAGTGAATGTAGTCTTGGAATGGTGCTCGCTGGGGAAGCAGTGAATGTAGTCTTGGAGTGGTGCTCGCTGGGGAAGCAGTGAACGCAGTCTTGGAGTGGTGCTCGCTGGGGAATCAGTGAATATAGTCTTGGAGTGATGCTCGCTGGGGAAGCAGTGAATGTAGTCTTGGAGTGGTGCTCGCTGGGGAAGCAGTGAATGTAGTCTTGGAGTGGTGCTCGCTGGGGAAGCAGTGAATGTAGTCTTGGAGTGGTGCTCGCTGGGGAAGCAGTGAATGCAGTCTTGGAGTGGTGCTCGCTGGGGAATCAGTGAATGTAGTCTTGGAGTGGTGCTCGCTGGGGAAGCATTGAATGTAGTCTTGGTGTGGTGCTCGCTGGGGAATCAGTGAATGTAGTATTGGAGTGGTGCTCGCTGGGGAAGCAGTGAATGCAGTCTTGGAGTGGTGCTCGCTGGGGAATCAGTGAATGTATTATTGGAGTGGTGCTCGCTGGGGAAACAGTGAATGCAGTCTTGGAGTGGTGCTCGCTGGGGAAGCAGTGAATGCAGTCTTGGAGTGGTGCTCGCTGGGGAAGCAGTGAATGTAGTCTTGGAGTAGTGCTCGCTGGGGAAGCAGTGAATGTAGTCTTTGAGTGGTGCTCGCTGGGAAAGCAGTGAATGCAGTGTTGGAGTGGTGCTCGCTGGGAAAGCAGTGAATGCAGTCTTGGAGTGGTGATCGCTGGGGAAGCAGTGAATGTAGTATTGGAGTGGTGCTCGCTGGGGAATCAGTGAATGCAGTGTTGGAGTGGTGCTCGCTGGGGAATCAGTGAACGTATTATTGGAGTGGTGCTCGCTGGGGAAGCAGTGAATGCAGTCTTGGAGTGGTGCTCGCTGGGGAAGCAGTGAATGTAGTCTTGGAGTGGTGCTCGCTGGGGAATCAGTGAATGTAGTCTTGGAGTGGTGCTCGCTGGGGAATCAGTTAATGTAGTCTTGGAGTGGTGCTCGCTGGGGAAGCAGTGAACGCAGTCTTGGAGTGGTGCTCGCTGGGGAATCAGTGAATGTAGTCTTGGAGTGGTGCTCGCTGGGGAAGCAGTGAACGCAGTCTTGGAGTGGTGCTCGCTGGGGAATCAGTGAATGTAGTCTTGGAATGGTGCTCGCTGGGGAAGCAGTGAATGTAGTCTTGGAGTGGTGCTCGCTGGGGAAGCAGTGAACGCAGTCGTGGAGTGGTGCTCGCTGGGGAATCAGTGAATATAGTCTTGGAGTGGTGCTCGCTGGGGAAGCAGTGAATGTAGTCTTGGAGTGGTGCTCGCTGGGGAAGCAGTGAATGTAGTCTTGGAGTGGTGCTTGCTGGAAAGCAATGAATGCAGTCTTGTAGTGGAGCTTGCAGGGAAGCAATGAATGCAGTCTTGGAGTGGAGTTCGCTGGGAAGCAATGAATGCAGTCTTGGAGTGGAGCTCGCTGGGAAGCAATAAATGCAGTCTTGGAGTGGAGATCACTGGGAAGCAATGAATGCAGTCTTGGAGTGGAGCTCGCTGGGGAAGTAATGATTGCAGACTTGGAGTGGTGCTCGCTGGGAAGTAATGAATGCATTGTTGTAGTGGTGCTCGCTGGGAAGTAATGAATGCATTCTTGGAGTGGTGCTCGCTGGGAAATGTGTGCAGTCTTGGAGTGGTGCTCGCTGGGAAGTAATGAATGCATTGTTGTAGTGGTGCTCGCTGGGAAGTAATGAATGCAGTCTTGGAGTGGTGCTCGCTGGGAAGTAATGAATGCAATGTTGAGTGGTACTCGCTGGGAAGTAATGAATGCAGTCTTGGAGTGGTGCTCGCTAGGAATATGATTGCAGTCTTGGAGTGGTGCTCGCTGGGAAGTAATGAATGCAATGTTGGAGTGGTGCTCGCTGAGAAGTAATGAATGCAGTCTTGCAGTGGAGCTCGCTGGAAGTAATGAATGCAATGTTGGAGTGGTGCTCGCTGGGAAGTAATGAATGCAATGTTGTAGTGGTGCTCGCTGGGAAGTAATGAATGCAGTCTTGGAGTGAGTGCTCGCTGGAAGTAATGAATGCATTGTTGTAGTGGTGCTCGCTGGAAGTAATGAATGCAGTCTTGGAGTGGAGCTCGCTGGGAAGTAATGAATGCAATGTTAGAGTGGAGCTTGTTGGTAAGTAATGAATGCAGTCTTGGAGTGGAGCTTGCTGGGAAGTAATGAATGCAGTCTTGGAGTGGTGCTCGCTGGGAAGTAATGAATGCAGTCTTGGAGTGGAGCTCGCTGGGAAGTAAAATATGCAGTCTTTGAGTGGAGCTTGCTGGGAAGCAATGAATGCAGTCTTGGAGTGGAGCTTGCTGGGAAACAATGAATGCAGTCTTGGAGTGGAGCTTGCTGGGAAGCAATGAATGCAGTCTTGGAGTGGAGTTCGCTGGGAAGCAATGAATGCAATGTTGGAGTGGTGCTCGCTGGGAAGCAATGAATGCAGTCTTGGAGTGGTGCTCGCTGGGAAGTAATGAATGCAATGTTGGAGTGGTGCTCGCTGGGAAGCAATGAATGCAGTCTTGGAGTGGTGCTCGCTGGGGAAGTAATGAATGCAATGTTGGAGTGGAGCTTGCTGGGAAGCAATGATGCAATCTTGGAGTGGAGCTCGCTGGGAAGCAATTAATGCAGTCTTGGAGTGGTGCTTGCTGGGGAATCAGTGAATCCAATCTTGGAGTGGTGCTCTGTGGGAAATCAGTGAATGCAGTCTTTGAGTAGTGCTTGCTGGGAAGCAATGAATGCAATCTTGGGAAGGATCACAACAATGCCACTATCACATCTGCGAGGAAACTGATAGCATGGATAATGAGAACATTCAAGACAAAAGATGCCAAGCCAATGATGATCCTTTTTAAATCACTTGTTCTCTCTAGGCTGGAATACTTCTGTACATTAATCACTTGATTTGTAAGCACTTGATTTGTACTCACTGGAGCGCAGGCGAAAGAGATATATCATAACCTACACCTGGAAGATTCTGGAGGGACTGGTTCCTAATCTGCACTTAGAAATCACTCCATACGAAAGCAAAACACTTGGCAGGCGATGCAACGTACCCCCAGTGAAAAGTAGGGGCGCCACTGGTACACTAAGAGAAAACACAATAAGTGTCCGGGGACCAAGACTGTTCAACAGCCTCCCACCAGCCATAAGGGGAATTACCAATAGACCCATGGTTGTCTTCAAGAGGGAACTGGACAGATACCTAAAGTCGGTGCCGGATCAGCCGGGCTGTGGTTCGTACGTTGGACTACGTGCGGCCAGCAGTAACAGCATCGTTGATCAGGCCCTGATCCACCGAGAGGCCTAGTCGTGGACAGGGCCGTGGGGGCGTTGATCCCCGGAATCCCCTCCAGGTAGACTCCAGGTAGGTGCTCGCTGGAGAATCAGTGAACGCAGTCTTGGAGTGGTGCTCGCTGGGGAATCAGTGAATATAGTCTTGGAGTGGTGCTCGCTGGGGAAGCAGTGAATGTAGTCTTGGAGGGGTGCTCGCTGGGGAAGCAATGAATGTAGTCTTGGAGTGGTGCTCGCTGGGGAAGCAGTGGACGCAGTCTTGGAGTGGTGCTCGTTGGGGAATCAGTGAATGTAGTCTTGGAGTGGTGCTCGCTGGGGAAGCAGTGAATGTAGTCTTGGAGTGGTGCTCGCTGGGGAATCAGTGAATGTAGTCTTGGAGTGGTGCTCGCTGGGGAATCAGTGAATGTAGTCTTGGAGTGGTGCTCGCTGGGGAAGCAGTGAACGCAGTCTTGGAGTGGTGCTCGCTGGGGAATCAGTGAATGCAGTGTTGGAGTGGTGCTCGCTGGGGAAGCAGTGAATGTAGTCTTGGAGTGGTGCTCGCTGGGGAATCAGTGAATGTAGTCTTGGAGTGGTGCTCGCTGGGGAATCAGTGAATGTAGTCTTGGAGTGGTGCTCGCTGGGGAAGCAGTGAACGCAGTCTTGGAGTGGTGCTCGCTGGGGAATCAGTGAATGTAGTCTTAGAGTGGTGCTCGCTGGGAAGCAGTGAACGCAGTCTTGGAGTGGTGCTCGCTGGGGAATCAGTGAATGTAGTCTTGGAATGGTGCTCGCTGGGGAAGCAGTGAATGTAGTCTTGGAGTGGTGCTCGCTGGGAAGCAGTGAACGCAGTATTGGAGTGTGCTCGCTGGGAATCAGTGAATATAGTCTTGGAGTGGTGCTCGCTGGGGAAGCAGTGAATGTAGTCTTGGAGTGGTGCTCGCTGGGGAAGCAGTGAATGTAGTCTTGGAGTGGTGCTCGCTGGGGAAGCAGTGAATGTAGTCTTGGAGTGGTGCTCGCTGGGGAAGCAGTGAATGCAGTCTTGGAGTGGTGCTCGCTGGGGAATCAGTGAATGTAGTCTTGGAGTGGTGCTCGCTGGGGAGGCAGTGAATGTAGTCTTGGTGTGGTGCTCGCTGGGGAATCAGTGAATGTAGTATTGGAGTGGTGCTCGCTGGGGAAGCAGTGAATGCAGTCTTGGAGTGGTGCTCGCTGGGGAATCAGTGAATGTAGTATTGGAGTGGTGCTCGCTGGGGAAACAGTGAATGCAGTCTTGGAGTGGTGCTCGCTGGGGAAGCAGTGAATGTAGTCTTGGAGTGGTGCTCGCTGGGGAAGCAGTGAATGTAGTCTTTGAGTGGTGCTCGCTGGGAAAGCAGTGAATGCAGTCTTGGAGTGGTGATCTCTGGGGAAGCAGTGAATGTAGTATTGGAGTGGTGCTCGCTGGGGAATCAGTGAATGCAGTGTTGGAGTGGTGCTCGCTGGGGAATCAGTGAACGTAGTATTGGAGTGGTGCTCGCTGGGGAAGCAGTGAATGCAGTCTTGGAGTGGTGCTCGCTGGGGAATCAGTGAATGTAGTCTTGGAGTGGTGCTCGCTGGGGAATCAGTGAATGTAGTCTTGGAGTGGTGCTCGCTGGGGAATCAGTGAATGCAGTGTTGGAGTGGTGCTCGCTGGGGAAGCAGTGAATGCAGTCTTGGAGTGGTGCTCGCTGTGGAATCAGTGAATGTAGTCTTGGAGTGGTGCTCGCTGGGGAATCAGTGAATGTAGTCTTGGAGTGGTGCTCGCTGGGGAAGCAGTGAACGCAGTCTTGGAGTGGTGCTCGCTGGG